>JAFIRS010006294.1:0-39946 GCA_018342105.1 Gonioctena quinquepunctata
CCAAGACCCCAAAAACCAGTACAGGTAACTAATTTCCTTTTATTATTTGAAGCCTATTTTCTATGGTGGAATACTCAATCTCGACACTTTTTTGGGGATTATAACCTTCCGCAATCTGAAAACAAAATTAAATGGATCAGGAAATCTATACAATTGTAGAAGGGCAAAGAAGTTACTTCCCCCGATAAGTTACTTCGTACACCAAATTATTTTTCACGAATTGAAAAATATTCAACTAGTCAATAACTTGCCGTATTCTAATTCTCTAATTCTTGCCTATCACAAAAAATTATTGAATTCAAAGATACTTTTCTATATACGTTTCAGGAACTGTATCCGTTCTCGTTTTTTTTTTTTTTTTTAATATAGATGAAAATTTCTCAGTTTTTTGCTGTTTTTCCCGCAGTGTTTTTCGAACATTGGCCTTTTTTTTACTTATGTCAAAAGAGTTCTGTAAAAAGATGATGAGACTTAAGCTTGTTTATTTGATGTATGGAGTGTTGTCCGGATAATGGAATCAATCTATTATCGCTCTGCCAAATGCAAAATCTTCTTCCAGTGAGGGTTTCCAAGAATTGTTGCTTTACAGTTTTCATCAGATAGTAGAATGAAGGCGGATTCTTTCAGTTTTCTCCTCTTGTTATTGAGTTTCTTAGAATTGTCAATCCATTCCATTCTACTATGTGGTCGCCATTGGATTTCAAAATACGTTCTGATAATTTTGAACCTGTGATCTGTCGATTCTTAATATAATTCCGATGTTCATCATGACACGGTCTTGATGTCTCACCAATAACTTCCACCACAAGAACAAGGTATATTGTAAACACATTTTTTTTATTTTTCGTCTATGTTTTCCGGTTTTGTTTTTGACAGAACTCTTTTGACATTAGTCAAAAAAAAACTTGTGAAGATCACGTTCAAAAAACACTGTGGGAAAAACTGAGGAATTTTTATCTGTATTCAAAATATTTTTAAAAACTAGAACGGATGCGGTTTCCGAAACGTCAACAGTATCTTTGAATTCAATATTTTTTTGTGATAGGCAAGAATTTGAATATGACGAATTACTGACTATTTGAATATTTTTCCATTCGTGAAAAATAATTTGGTGTATGCAGTGACTTTTTTAGGCGAAGTACTTTCTACTCTTTTACACTTTTATAGATTCTCTGTTCCATTCAATTTTGTTTTCAGATTGTGGAAGGTTATAACCCCAAAACGTGTCAAGAATATATAGTTTCCATTTGGAATTTTTGAACCGAATCACCATCTCTCGTTCAAGATAAAACTTTTAAGGAAGAACAGAGGTTCGTTAACAATATGTTTCTTCATTATATATTCCGAATATTCAAAGTAAAATATTTTTTATGAAACCAGGAATATGCCATCTTGGATATCAATATGGTTACATTCATATACAATCAGATTAAAAATGTTTTATTGCATTCTTGTATAACTATCTATATTTCTACAATTTTATTTTAGCTTTTCGACGTAGACTCAATTTTTTGAAATTGGCAAATGCGACCAGATCATTTCAGCAAACTTTATCGAGTTGCTAGGAATTTGGGAAGAGTATCTTCAACTTGGCACAAAGAAAATTTGGATTTGGAAGAGAAATTGGAAGCAGCCACCCAGTTGACAATGACAAGAGAATATTTGAGAACAGAACTATGAATTTCATTCTTTCTCCAATTTCTCAGCAGAAAAAAAAGAAAAAGGGAAGAAGATACTCTCAAGAAGTTAAGTTGTTGGCACTCACTCTATACAAGCAAAGTCCAAAGGGTTATAGAATCTTGCAGAAATTGTTCACCTTACCAACTAAAACAATACTGAACAAAATGTTGGGTTCCATTAGTATAGACTGCGGTTTGAATAACAATATTCTGACAAGTTGGAAGGGGAGTGTTGAGAAGATGCAAAAAGAGCAGAAGGTTTCTTTATTGATATTCGATGAGATATCTTTGCAGCCAGGCTTAGCATAAAGCAAAACGATGGACAAGATAATTGGTTCCGAAGACGTAGAAATGAAAAGTTTGCCGATGGAGCGCTAGTATTTATGTTGAAGGGTGTGTTTGCTAATTGGAAACAACCTATTGCCAATTACTCTATCGATGACAGTCTGAAACGTCATGGTCTAGCAGTTAAAATCAAAGTAGTGATCACTGCTCTGCAAGGTATTGGTTTGAATGATGTAGAAACAGTCTGTGATCAAGTGGGTATCAACTCTGCTGCAATAAAATACCTCTTGGAAACAACAGTCATATTTTGTAAGCAGAACAACCAAGAGAACCAATATGCTGTTTTTCTTGTCAATAATCATGAAGTGATACCATTATCTGACCCTCCTCACTTGCTGAAGGAGATTAGGAATAATCTTTTCGAAAGGAATGCCATTTTGCAGTGGCAAAAGGGAAGACAGATAGCTTTATCAAATGGATTCTGCAGAATTGGACTACAAAATGTGATACAAACTTACTGAGGGACATGTATGCCAGTAAAATGAAGGAAATGAAAGTTAGTCATGCAGCTCAAGTATTCAGTCAATAATGAGAAGATTCTCGGAACTCGGTTTGTATGACAACTGACAATTCAAAAAGAAATATAAATTTTTCAGCTGCTCAGAGAGCTCAAGGGACTGATGTGCATACCTTTTTTTGTCTGAGCATAAGCGAGGGCAGAAATCACTTGAGCAATAAAAATACACTTCAGTCCCGTGGTACATAGGCTTTCTTGCATTGCAGTGACTAGAATTTGTCTATACTATAAGAAGTTATCTAAGTATCAAGTTTTTGATTTTAGCAACTGAATCTAAAACTGAATTGCCACTTCAAGTCTCTTGAAAATATCAACATTTTAGTCCCAAGACAGTAAAAGTGGCACTTATCAGTTCCTAACATCAGAGATTTCCTGCAATGCAAAACTTATGAATGGCAAACTTTTGAAAATATGTGCCTAAAACTTTTTTTTTCAAGGAATGAAGGGTTTCCTACCTGAGGTTGTTGGCACTGCTGATTTCCTTCTGTTATTCGACAAGCTATTCGATAGTTTCAATGGAACTTCATTCACCGCACAACATGGAAAATATCTTTTATCATTAACCAAGAATTCTGAACATCTTGAATTTTGTAATGAAGCAGTTCCAGTATTGCATGTGCCTCCATCAGTTCCAAACTGGATCTTGACCATTAAAAATATGGAGGCACTATTTAGCAAGCTATCAAAAGAAGGTTTCACTTACTTGAAACCTAGAGCACTTAACCAAGACCCTTTGGAAAAATTTTTGGCCAGTATTGGGTCTTTCAAAACACTAATTATCAACAATTTTTTCACTGTCCATTCCCCAGGATCCAATTGTGAAGCTGACTCAAATATGCCACTGAATAATTTGAATAGTTCACTTCAAAACTATGTAGGTGGATTTGTTTTAAAAAAAAATGTTGAAGTTCATAGCATGCAAATCATGCAAAGGAGAACTTTTGTCAGGGAATGATCAGTTTAATTTTATGATCGATGCTAAGAAATACCACCCTAACGCACTTACAACTCCTGGTTCAAAAATGACTTCTCATTTCGTCTATTTCATATCAGAATTAAATGAATATTTAGAACATAAAGGAACTGAAATTAGCTTGAATCGTCACATATTAGCATTTTTGAACCACCATACAATTTGCTGTAGGATGTCCAGTATATAGAAGAAAAATGAAACGAATGTTTTATAAATTTATATGTTTTTATCATATGCAAGAGTGGGTGGAAAATGTCAACAAAACTTCAAAGGGAATGGATGAACTTGCTGATAAAAAAAATATAATCGAATTCGACCACTAGCCCATAGTCGATACCTTAAATATAAAAAAAGGCGAACAAAAATTAGAGCTCAACATTCGCCAAAACTGTCATTGTGGATTTGGAGAGATTCTTTTATATTTTAATTAACCTTCGTTATAAATGATTGAATGACACTGATGTTTTACAATACAAATCGATACCACCCCTCCGTCACATACTTGTTACTATCACTCCTGGATGCACATTTCGATCATATCTACATATATTTTTCAAACAATTTTTTAAATATTTTAATTACCAAGCACACCGGAAATAATGAAGAGGAATTTTTCAGCTTATCACCTTCAATATTTTTTCTTCAGACAAAAATGACGAGTGAAATCAATTTGTCTCTGATACGAGTTTGCAATACGGTGGTAGCTGAGTTTGCCATTTTCATTGAATATTGCTCGGTTGCACCACACTATGCTGAGAAATCCTGTATGTTGAGGAATCCTTAATACCACATAAATGGTGGTCGAGGGTCCTCGGCAGAAAGGTTTTCCTGGCAGAGTCAGGGGTCTCGTTATTTCTTTTTTTCGCATTTTATACAGTAATGCACTACATTAACGACCTCAAAATTATACAGTAATACAGCATAGCGACCATTAACCTATAAACTTTCTCGTACCTTTACATAGATTCCACTGGAAGAAGCTTTCCGAGCTACATTTAAGATATCTTCCGAGTCGGTTTCATCAGTCATTTCGATAATTATTTGGAAAATGAGTTAATTTGAATGCCATCAACGTTGTCAATTACAAAAAAACATCCTGTTTATATTGATAAGTTACTGCTAACTTTTTTAGAATTTCGCGGTAACTAATTATTATCAGATATTAATATGAAATGCAAAATGCAGAAAAAAAGTCTATGTACAATGTCAGAAAAGTTATTTTACTTGAATATATATACATATATATATATATATATATATATATATATATATATATATATATATATATAAATATATATATATATATATCTTCAAACTTCAAAAACTGTTTTTTCGAAAAAAAAAGTTGTTATCAGTATATATATATATATATATATATATATATATTCATATATAACTCAAGAGTTCCATTTTCTTTCAAAAAAGACATTTTTCTTTTCAAGGATCACATTCTGTTAGATACAACAAAAGTTAGACAACCAGTCTTGTCACCTACAGAGAAGCTGCATACCTATGACATCTCTCGAGTGGAAGTTGCAACACTTATATAAGCATTTTCTATCTAGAAAATATTTTGTGCGCATGCCTAACTTCCGCAATGTTTTTCGGACACTTTATACGTGTATAAACTGTGAATATGCGCTAAAGTGTCCCAAATTTGCATATTACTCGCTTTTTCAACATGTCGTGAAAAGGTCTATGTCTGTGTTTAGTTGATAATGCTTCGTTCACATAACAGCGGAAAACTAATATGTTTTATAATGTTAATGAATCTTTGATTATGTACATTGGCATAGTGAACACTTTTTACTGAAACATGATAAGTTTATTAGCAATATAATTATATTGATAATGATTATAATTTGTTTTTTTACCAAATGTTAACACTAGAATTAACACTAGAATTGTCGTTGAAATGTAAATAAACGTGGATTTCCCACTGAAACTGAAGTTGTACGTGAGTTTTGCACAATTTAATTTACAATAATCCTTATACATATGATATTTACAATATAAAATAGCTTGAATTGGTCTCACTTCGTCAATATTAATATTGATTCCTAGCATTATGATATCCAACTTATTTCAGTTATAACTACGGGAGAATTACCAATGAACGAAAATAGTGAACAAACAATTTGTGAAGTATTTTAATCGACAGACGATATTGATCTATATATAAACACAATAATAACATAAAGATTCAAAAAGTCTGTTAGTCAAAGAGACCAGATCTCGATTCGAATTAAGAATGTAATTTCTGTTTTTTTTTTACCATTTGATGAGAATTTATATTCATTATATTCATCAACCCGATGTACCGTCGAATCGAATAGACCTATCTGTATGTGTCAGTGTGTCAGAGACACTTTCATACCTGAAAAGTTGTGAAAACTAATCTGCAAATTTCTCAAGTGTACTAGTAGTAATTGAATAAGTGCCTCGACATGTCCCTATCACAAAAATATTGTCGGAAGCTAATCAAGGAAGCTATGAAAACGATTGTAACAGATCAAAACTCCATGAAAGCCCTTGTCAAAAGTGTTGCCGAGCACCTGAATGAGAAGATAGACGAGATTTTGAAGAGACAACAGAAAAAATGTCAAGAATATGATCAGAAGATTTCCTCTCTGTCCGACGAGAACAAAAGTCTAAGGCAGAAACCCGACAAACAAGAGCAGTATCAAATTAAAAATAATATAAGAATATATGAAGTTGAGGAAAGCGATGGTGAGATTGTGGAAGATGTTGAGCATAATTTACTGAATAAAACATTGAAGGTCAAAATGAACGTAGGTCAGTGCACTGAATTCACCAATAGAGTCGGTCCAAAAAACACCAGCCTGGTGAAAGATGGGCAGAACAAAAAACCTCGAGCTATACTTGTTCGTTTCTCTAACTCAAGGTGTAAACAAAAAGTAATGGACAGCTAGAAATCCCTAAAATCCAGTGGTGTCGTGATACGAGAGGAACTAACCAAGGCAAAACTTGACATTTTGATTAAATCCGCAGAGAAGTACACTACAGAAAACGTTTGGAGTTGGAATGGAGGAGTATTTGCAAATAATGATGGACAGAAAAAGAATAACATGTGAAAGTGACATTATCTAGGCAGTTTTCATTTCTTACCTCACAGAGCAAGAACAAAATGAACTCTATTTTAGTTATCAGATCCAACCGGCCAGAATACAATATTGATCACCAATATGATTAATTAATTGTTTACATTTTCTAATTTAGCTTCGTACTATATTATATGAAACTCATCTATTGTTTACATTACAGATCAGGAAGTAAAATTATTCATTACTATCTCACTTCATAATGGAAACAGACAGTATTGACTGTTACTATCAGAACTTCAGAGGACTGAGGACAAAGCTGAGGGAAATCAAATTGAATATTATAGGAACGGAAACATGGTTGCACGAGGGGATATACGACTCAGAAGTTATAAATCTGGATAGATATAATCTGTTTAGAGCAGATAGGAATTATGGCTTGACTAGAAAGGTAATGGGGAGTGAGGTTATGATAGCGGCCAAAAGAGATTACAAAGTTACTATTATACGATTTGGTGGGTATCAAAATGAGATTCAAAAAGCAGAATCTTTATATTTTATCAATTTATTTTCCTCCCAATTCGATCGCAGAAACTTATCAGAATTGCTGTAATCACATTGGAAGTATTCAAGAGACCAACGGAAACATAGTCATTATGGGAGATTTCGATTTGCCATATCTAGCTAACGAAAACATTGGGCAGGGAGGGGCGGATGAGAGGTATGCAATATTTCGAGACTTCATTAATCCAAACGCACTCAGACAATTCAATCATTCAACCAACAGCAATGATAGAATACTGGATCCGATCCTGACACAAGAAGGATATAATAATAATTTCTTAGAACTATCACGACCTGAATTCACGTAAGTACCCGAAGACGACCATCATCCTTCCCTTCATGTGCATATCGTTGTTGATACCCTGGGAAATTACGAACACCCAGAAATGACAGCTAATGGATTGAAGTACTATAATTTCAAAAAATGTGACTTGCCAGCACTTACTCGCATGATGAGAGATTCAGATTGGATGCCACTGTATAAAATCAAAAAAGGCAACGGAGCTATAGTCTTTTTTTATGACAAACTATACAATATTTTAAATGCCACTGTTCCCTGTAACCGCGTGAGACATTCTAATCATCTGTCTGGTTTGATAAAGAGATGAGACGTTGTATAAAAAAAAAAAACAATAACATTCATTACGACACCTCTCTGAATACCATATGGAACTATTCAAAGCAATCAGACGTGAACTGAAAGCGTCTTTCGAGAAAAAATATGATGAATACACGGAAGCTTTGGAAAACTCCATCAAAACGGATAGTTGAAACAAAAAAAAACAAAAATAGAGAAGGCCTCGTATATAGTAGAGCGAGAAATGAATAGCAAAACAATGGCATTCGTCAGTGACGTATCTGTCGGTGAGTACTATCAGGCGATGAAAGAACTCAAACCAAAAAAGTCTGCTGGCATTGACAGAATCCCACCTTACCTAATCAAAGGATGCGCAGAGTGGCTTATGGAGCCAATTCGGTTCATTTTCAATCTTTCTATAAGAACAGCACCGTTTACAGAAATGTGGAAGGAATAAGTTGTAACTCCTATCCATAAGTTCGGGAATACCTCTGATATTGAAAACTATAGACTAATTTCAGTATTATATGCAAAAGCTAAACTCTTCGAACACGTATATATGAAAGTGTGGGACTCTGTCAAAACCAATATATGCGAAAAACAACACGGGTTTGCCCCAAAAAAGTCAACAACTACGAACTTACTGGTTTTCTCACATGATATCCTCAAGGATATGGCGGATAATGCACAGATTGACGTTATATACACCGATTTCCAGAAAGCGTTGAAAACAGGACGTATAAAGTGAAATATCTCGGCAATTCGTCAGGCAAATACCAAGCAAACTCTGGAGTCCCTCAGGGGTTGAACCTGGGGCTACTACTTCTCTTAATATTCATCAATGACTTACCACAAAATTCGAAGTATTCCAAGACTTTGCTTTTCGCCGACGACCTGGAATTCTACCGAAAAGTTGAGAACGAACCGGATTGTCGTGGCCTCCAATCAGATATCGACTCAGTATTCCGTTGATCTGAAGGAAATGACCTCCTTTTCATCAAACCTGAGTGTAGTTTTGTCCTGCACGAGAAAAAGGAAAGTGATAGGATACCCTTACAAAATGAATAATGACGATCTAGCGAAAGTCGACATGGTCAAAGATTTAGGCATTGAATATGACCATGCCCTATCCTCTAAATCACATATCGAACATACAATCGCGAAGGCACTTAGGACGTTAGGTTATGTTTTGAGGTACTCTGAGAACTTCAGGGACTGTAAAACAATAATATTATCATACGATTCCTTTGTAAGACCCTAGCTTGAATATTGCTTTGTAGTTTGGAATCCTACTACATTGGTAGACTGATATGCTCTTGAAAAAGTTCAGAACCGTCTGTTGGGGAACCTTTACTGGAGAAAACATAATTTTTACTCCGACTATAATATAATTAGAACGACCAATCTCAGATCAGAATTCCAAATCACAAGCCTGGAGACCAGGAAAAAGATTTCAGTGGTAGGCATGTGCTATAAACTCTATAACAGGCAGTACAACTGCCCTTACCTCAAATCTCTCCTAAGAGAGAGAGTCCCCTCTCGTGCAATAAGACTTACTCAATTTTTCGGAATTCCTTTCAACCATTTTCATCACAATGTTAAAAACAACAGATGATGCATTGCATCTATCTGAACTCAGCTTTGACCTAGCCCCCAGAATATTTTTCAGTGATCTGTATAAATACTTTTCCCAATTCTCTCCTGAAATTATAAAGCGTATTCGTGTAGTGGATTTAACAGCTTCGACAAATAATTAATATTTACTTTGAGAATTATTGTGTTTCTCATGTAATAATGTACTTGTTACCTGTTTGAGAAATGAAATTAATTAATTTAAAAAAAATTGTAATCAATGGGCAGAAAATTGAAGATTTTTGGAATGAGGTAAGATATATTCCGTTGTCCGATTTTCGTAGTACTCAGAGATACTAAACATGATATTTTTTTTTCCCTAGAAAAATGTTCATGGGCGATATCATTCAATAGATATTTGTTTTTGTTTATATGTGTAAGTATGTTATTGAGAAATGTTTGTCTTACATCGTATATTCTTGCTTGTGAAAAAAGTAAATGGCTCGAGAAGGTTGGTTCTTTTCCATACATAATTTTCAGAATTTGTTTCTGTACCGTTTCCAACTTTTTTAAGTGCGTAGCAGCAACCCCTCCCCAGCTCAATATGGCATATTGAATACGAGATTCCACTAGAGCGAAATAAATGATCTTTAAGTGATGAGTGTCAAGTAATTTACTCAAATATTTGAATTTGAACAGCATACTCCTTATGGTTTTTGTAACATTCTCAGTGTGAACGTTCCATCTCATGTGACTATCCATTATTACACCTAAATATTTGATGGTATCCGTTCTGGAAATATCAATAACGGATTCGTTGTTATGAATATCAAGGGTGTTGAAATTTGGTAGATGATTTCTGTAGCTGTAAAGTCATAAATTTGGTTTCTTCAAAATCTATTGTTAGTAGTTGATTATTAAACCAGTCAATTATCTGTGACATATCGGACTCTACCTTTTCTTTCAGGTCATGCCAATTCTTATCCTCATATATAATCACAGTATCATCTGCGAAGATGATTATAGTTCCGGTAGTATTCAAGGTGAGTAAATTATTGAGGTATATTGAGAATAATAAGGACAGTTACTCGTGGCACACCAAATTGAACTATCTCTTCTTAACTCGGTTTATTTTCAATTTGTACAAATCGTTTCCTCTGCTATACATAACTTTCTAGGAGATTATACGTTGTTCCTTGAACTCCAATATCTTATGAGGTTCCGAGTAGCTGTGTATAACTCACATCGAAAGCCTTGGAGAGATCTAGAAATATACACAGACTAGGTTTTCCGTTATCTTTCGCATCATAAATTTGGTATGTTGAGCTGATTATAGCATCCTGGGTAGATCTGCCTTCTCTGAACCCAAACTATTTTTCGTATCAATTTCTTTTTCTTTATATAATCATTCAGTCTGCTCTTGAGAGCTTTTTCAAAAATTTTCGCGATATTGGATGGGTCACACATTTTTCCCTTTCTTATGAAGTGGTTTGATAACGGCTACTTTGAATATAGAGGGTCATACACCAGATTTCATCATTTTGTTAATAAGATATGTCATGGGTTTGGTGATTTCTCTTTGAATTTCTTTGAGGGTTTCAGATTAAATTTCATCAATTCCTGGTGCCTTCTTTGGTTCCAATGAATTTATAATCTGACTCATTTCTTCCTCATCTATAGTTGAAAGAAACATTGGATGTGGCAGATATTTTTTAGATATTGGGTCAGTAATCGGTTTTTGAATTGATGGGGCCAGTTTTTTCCCCACTTCCGCATAGTGTTTATTGAAGACATTTGAAATTTCCAGGTCAACGATCAATACATCATTGTCTGTGATAATTTATTTGAAGGTTGTTTTTTTTTTCATCTCACATTCTATACTATTCATTGTGTTCCAAATGTGTTTCGAGCTTTTTTGTTTTTTCAATCTCTGATTTATAATAGTTTAACTTCGTAATTTCCATCACACGATTAAGCCGATTGCGGTTAATCTTAAATTTTTTCCCGTAATTTTCGGGGTTCTTCGGATATTTTTTATAAAGTTGATTTTTTATATTTATTGATTTTATTAGAGGTTTTGTCTTTTTTTTATCCTCGTTTTTCCTTTTGATTTTTTTTGTATGTTTTCTTGTCAGTTCACCTAAAAGTTCAATGAAGAATGAAGTAGCTATATTTTTATCTACCATCTCGTAGAATGCATGCCAATCATATTTGCATAATTCACTCCTCAAGTTCTTGTTATCAGTGTATCGAATATGGGATACTGTTAAAGTTTGAAGAGGTTCTGACTCAATGGGCATTGAGTATAGTGATCTGTGATATGTAGCGTACAATTATTGGCTCACATTTTTCTTTGAACTCAGGTGTTCAACATTTCAAAATAATATGATCAATACATGAAGCAGACTTACCCTGTACCCTAGTAATTTTGTTTAGCATCGATTCAAAATTGTTCTCATCCATCATTTTCAAATATTCTGATACAAATTCGTCATCCTCAAGTTTGATAATAATGTTCATATCACCGACAGAAATATGATAATCTGATATTCTTTGTCTTGATTGTTTCAGGTATAATTTGAGCTGATCTAGGATGATACATATAAAATACTATAAATTATTTCGTGGTTGTATTATAGTAATGGAAGCCAATCGGTGCAATGTGACTAGGACAGAAACATTTCCGGAAATGAATTTTCTCATTGGGAAATAAGTATCCATCGTGTTCGCATAACAACGAATTTTCTCGACACAAAATGCATAAATTATTCCAACAATTGTCCGCATATTCATCACAACGTATACAGCGCGATTTGAGTAGCGCTACTGTAGCCTTGTGAACTGAGTCTGGATTTTTCCTAATGCATTCTTTACAGAGGTCGGTGATGCGTTGTGGAGTAAAACACTTGTTTGTTGATCTTGGTTTATTCCTCAAGTGTCTACTACATTGATAAGTGGACTGTAAACTTATTATGGGAAAAAGAAAATGTGGAATCAAGATTTGACGTGTGTACAGTCAACGAGAGAAAGTTCTGTCACCCTCGACCCGCTATTGTCAAAAACCCTCGGGCGAGCTCGTTCGAGATCGGGTCGGACTGGTGATCGATCCACTGCTGAAAGGTTAAATGTTTACCATAGGCGTTTCAATAGGGTTTGCCACTGTACATCCCGCCAGCCTTGAAAGTTATCAGTTTCGAAAGAAAACAAATAAGTAATTATTAACAACAATACAAATGCGGTTTTAGCATAAATGTCTTTTCATGTCTCTGTGTCTCTTGACGGCAGAACACAAATGTTAATAGCACTTCGCTTGAAAACACCAGTTGAAGTTTTAACACTCACAACTCGTATCACTTTGTCATTACCAGGATGGAGCGCCACAATTCTTCCCAGTTTCCATTGCAACGGGGGCAGTCCAGACTCTTTCTGGACCACTAGATCTCCAATCTGGATATGATTGGGTTCACGTCGTTTTCATTTGTAGCGCTGCTGAAGATTTGTTAAGTACTCAGCCGACCAACGCTGCCAAAAGCGTTGAACCATTTGTTGTAGTCGATGGTACAAACTCAGCTTCTGAGCAGGTTTATCGCTCACGTCTGTTTGTGGAATGGCTTCCAATGAATTGCCCACAAGGAAATTACCAGGGGTTAGAGGAACGAGGTCAGAAGGATCGCTAGAGAGCGCCGTTAGGGGACGTGAGTTTAAAACTGCCTCAATTTGACACAATACCGTATACAGGCCTTCGAATGGCAAATGAGCGTTGCCGATTTCACGAATTGAAAGTTTCTTTGCCGATTTCACGGCTGCCTCCCAAAGCCCACCTTGATTGGGGGCAAATGGAGGGTTAAAATGCCAAGTAATAGTGTTTTTCAAAAGGAAATCACGAAATTGCCTGATAATGTAGCCTTATTAATATTTTTTATCAAAGATTTCAACTCATTATTTGCCCCCCTAAAGTCGGAACCATTGTCGCTATGAAGATCTGAACATAGTCCTCTTCTTGATTAAAAAAGTTTCAAGCAATTTAAAAATGTATCTGGAGTTAGATCGCCGGCTAACTCGATATGCACGGCCTTTGTTGTGAAACAGGCAAAAATACAAATATAAGTTTTGATTATTTTACGAGATTTCAGACGCCTGTCTTTCACCAGTATAGGTCCGGCATAGTCTACGCCACTGATTAAAGAAGGACGTGCTGGCTCTAATCGCGATTTGAGTAAGTTTCCCATCATTGGTATGACATTGCTTGGTTCAGCTCTGAAACAGGTGATACATTTATGAATGACTCCTCTCACAACATTTCTACCATTTATTATCCAATATTTGTTTCTGAGAGAGGCCAACACTGCTTGTGGTCCGGAGTGTTGAGTCCGTTTGTGTTCATATTCAATCAATGTATATGAGAGTGGATGTTTCGGAGGCAACAGTACGGGGTGTTTTATATCATATTCAAGAGTGGAATGTTTCAGACGACCACCTACGCGTAGTAATCCACTGCTACCTATGAATGGGTTCAAAGAGAGCAATTTGCTAGCATTTGAAACCATTTTTCTGGAATTAGGAGCTTGGATTTCGTGATGAAACTGTTTCGATTGTGACATCTTGAGCAGTAGTTCAAGAGATTCGTTCAATTCGTGTTTTGAAAGTGTCCCGATTGAATTTTTAATTTTGGGATTGTTATTATGTAAAAATCTGAGTACATATGTAAATACTCGATGTAATTTCGTAAATGTTGAAAACTTATCGAAAATAGATTGATCCGAATATAAGTCTGGATTTGGATTATACGAGTGTAAAACGATTTTTTGTTCTTTGCGTCTATCGGGAATTTCTTCTGGAGTTTCGAATTTAGATTCGGGCCAGTTATATGCATCTAACATCAGAAATTCAGGTCCATGCCACCAAAATTCTGAGTTTGATAATTCTTTGGGTTCACATCCTCTGGATATGATATCTGCGGGGTTTTGTTCAGTTGACATATGTCGCCATTTGGGAGATTCAGTTAGCTTTCGAACTTCTGTGACGCGATTTGCTACGAATGTTTTCCAAATACAAGGTTGTGCAGAAATCCAAGAAATAACTATGGAGGAATCGCACCAACAGAGTGTATCAGCATTATTCATAGACAGAGCTTGTTTAGATTTTTTCATTAAGCGAGCAAGCAGCAAGGCTCCACACAATTCTAAGTGTGGAAGTGAAATCTTCTTTAGAGGAGCGATTTTAGATTTGGCGCATAAAAGTATCGGATGGTGAATACCATGTATGTCTGTCGTGCGGACGTATATACATGCTCCATAGCTTATTTCGCTCGCATCACAGAACCCTTGGAATTGAATTTTTACATGGTTAGAAATTAAAATATGTCGCGGTATTTGTATGCTAGTAAGTTGATCGAGTTCTGTAAAGGATTTGAACCATTCATTACGTAATTTCAATGGAACTAATTCGTCCCAATCAATATGGGCATCCCAGAGTTTTTGCAGTGATAATTTTGCTTTAACAGTTATTGGCCCTATTAATCCTAACGGGTCGAAAATTCGGGAAATAGTACTCAACATATAGCGTTTGGTAACTATACTGGATTGAGTTAATGTTGTATTGTACATGGGTGCATCATCATTAGGGTTCCAGACCAAACCTAGAGTTTTGATATTTGCATTTCCTGGTAAAACATATGTGTCATCGGAATGATGGGAGTTTTCATCAATAACGACTTCAGCTTTGTTAGATGTCCATTTGCGGAGAGTGAATTTTGATTCAAGAAGTATTTGATTTATTTGATCTTTCAAAATGATTGCTTCCTCGATAGATGGAGCACCACAGATTAGATCATCGACATAGAAACAATTTTTTATTATTTCGCTTGCCGCGGGATATTTCTGTTCATTATCAATAGCTGCTTGCACGACTGATCTACAAGCCAAAAAACTTGAAGATGCGTATCCGTACGTTACAGTATTGAGAGTGTAATGTTTGATTGCTTCGGATGAATCAGTACGCCAGACGATTCTGTGGAGATTACGATTTTCAGGTGCTATGGCAACTTGGCGATAAATTTTTTCAATGTCCGCAGTAAAAACTATGTTGTGTTTACGAAAATTCAAAGCTATTACAAATAACTCAGGTTGAATTGTTGGCCCCACCTTCAACACATCGTTTAGAGATAAACCAGTCGTGGTTTTACACGAAGCATCAAAAACTACACGTAATCTCGTTGTCGTACTGTTTTCATTCATTACACCGTGATGGGGTAAATAATATACGGGACTCTTTGTATTTTCGTTTTTAATATCGATCTGCGTCATGTGCCCAAGTTCTTCATACTCTTTCATGAATTTGACATATTTCTCTTTGAATTCGTTGTTTTTTGCGAAACGTTTTTCAAGATAATGAAATCGGTTTATTGCATTTTCTTCGGAAGAACCTAGCATTTCATAGTTGAATTTTAATGGCAAAGAAACTTGTATTCTTCCAGTGGCGTCGCGTTTAAACGTATTAATAAAATGCTCCTCGCATTCCATTTCTTCCTTAGAATATATGTGTTTTAGTTTCACTTCTTCCAACTCCCAGAATTTCTGGAGTTGATTCTGAATTTCAATATTCATTGTTGACAAGTGACATATAGTTTTTTGATGAGATAGAAGATCTGAATTCAAAATAATCGGACCGGAAACAATCCAGCCGAGCTTAGTTTCTTGTAACATTTATTTTATTTTTATTTATTTATTGTGGGATACAAACAGGACTAGCTCAAAAAAATGTATCCTCTAAGTAGTTATCAAAATTACAATAAAAGAAAAAAAATATTAGTATTATATGAGAATTATAAGAAAAATAATTATGAGAAAATAATTATTGGAAATACAAATATATGTGATGAAGATTTATAGGAAAAACTATTGTTTGAAATACAACTTGGCAGATATTCAGTGGTACTCTAATTGTAAAAAGTGCGTTCTCAGAATGTTTTGGAATTTGTAGAAGCTACTTGCAGATATGTCGATGCTGGTGGAACTTGACAATATATTGTAGGTCTGTGTTATCCTGTGTAGAGGGGGGTTTAGAAAATAGTTTGTTTTTGCCTGCTCGGTAAAGAATAAAAGAGTTTGGCGATTATTATAGACTGGTGTAGCATATCGAATCTGAGAAACTATTTCGATTGCATCAATTTTGCTATTAACGACTTTATAAAGGAATTTCACATATGTAATTTTCCTCCGGTGCGCGAGTGAGATGAGATTTAGTTCTTTTCGAACGTTGCACCTTTCATTGATATGAGGAAAGCATTTTCTATTTACATGATCGATGAATTTATTTTGAATACTCTCAAGTTTTTGGGCATAAATATTATAAGGAGGGTTCCAGATTACTGAGTCATAAGTCAGAACGCTATTAACGTAGGACATATACAGTGTTCTGAGGGTTCTGGGATTTCTCAGTTCATAGCAGGATCTGATTATAAAGCCTTCTTGGAGACGCTACATAGGTGCTGGTCTAATAACAATTTGGAGTCGAGGACTATACCGAGGTCTTTTACTTGCTTGACGGTTTCTAGCTTTTTATTTGAGATTTCATATGAGGTTGGTATTATTGTTGAGTTTCTGCTGAAAGTAATGTGGTACCATTTGGTTGTGTTGAGGTAGATGCTATTGTCTTCACAGTACTCAGAAAGCCTATCTAGATCTTCCTGAATAAGTATCGCATCGTTAGGGCAAGTGACAGGAAAAAAATACTTTCAGGTCATCTGCGTACATGAGAAATCTGGAGGAGTGGAAACACCCGCTTATATCATTAAAGCAGGGGTCCCAAATGAGATCCCTGAGGAACGCCAGACGTAACCAGAACATTATCTGATTTTTGATTGTTCATAGTAATTGTTTGGTACCTGCCTCTGACATACGAACTTAGCCATTCAAGAAGTGCTCCGTGTACACCAAATCTCGCAAGCTTCGAGAGTAAAATTGAATGATCGATTTTGTCGAAAGCCTCGCTGAAATCAGTGTACACAGAGTCAACCTGAGCTCTGCGATTCATATTCTTTAATATATTCTGTGTATATAAATAGATTCGAGTCTACAGAACGGTCTCTGATAAAGCCGTGTTGCTGGATATTCAATATGTTCTTTGTATCAAAAAAGAAGAAGTCAAAAATAATACTTTCGAATATTTTAGCAATAATACATAGTTTTGAAATGGGCCTGTAATTTTCGATAATGTGTCTTTTCCCAGATTTAAATATAGGTGTGATATATGCAGTTTTCCAGATTTGCGGAAAGTGTCCTTCACTTAATTTGTAATTTGTTGTATAAAATGTACAGGGGTTCCGTTAGATAAAGAGAGCATTTTTTTAAAAAACACGTTGGAACATCGTCTGGACCAGGTCCTTTATTAGGTAGACTATTGAGTTTTTTCATGATGTCGTTCTGGTTGATGCTATAATTTGTGATATTTGAGAGTGTATTATTTGGCATTTCTACTTGAACATTGAGCTGAGGGATGAACACCGAGGAAAAATACTCTCAAAATGCACTGCAGAAGTCTTTCTCATCAACAATTGTTTCGTTATTGTATTTTATGCTATCAGGAGTTTCTTTCGATTTTCTTTTGTTTTTGATGAATTGCCAAATGTGTTTCGGATTACTCACTATATTTTCTCCAACTGTGCGTGGATAGTTTTTGTAATCTTCGTCGATGAGGTATTTCGATCGTCCTCTCAATAGTTTGAAAGTTAAATAGTCAAGATCATTCTGAAATTTTTTCCAACGTTTGTGATATTTAATTTTTTCCCTAATTACTTTTATAGTGGATATATAAAACCAGGTGGGATATGATTTACAATAGTTTGGCTTTTTTGGGACGAATTTCGTACAAATCATAAATAATAGAGTAAAATCTTTCAACTGCGTTTTTGTATCCAAATTTTTCCAATCGACGTCACTAAGGGTGCGGTTGATTGAAACATAGTTAGCATTATTAAAATTATAATTGTAGTTATTACCGTTTTTTCTGCGAATTGGCTGGGCGCAGTTAATGTTAAATTCGATTGTGGTGTGGTTTGAGTCTTCGGGCACCAGAGGAAATTTACATATATTGATATTTTTTATATTGCAATTGTTATCGGAAATTGAGTCTAAGGTGTTACCTGATACGTTCAAAGAGCTGTTATATTGGTTAAGACCCGTTAAGGATACGGTGTCAATGGATAAACTGGAACGTTGGTTGTTGAAATTCTCAGGTTTGCAGAAATTATTTATTGGATCTGGCACCCACTGTATATCTGGCAAGTTGAAATCTCCGCATAGAATAAACATATCATTAGGGTTATTCAACACTATGTCATTCAGTTCAGAACAAAACATATTCAGTGCAGTGACGTCTCCTGGAGGAATGTGGACACAGCCAATATGGCACTTTGGGGCACTATCATTTGGGATTATGGTTACCCACATATCTTCTGCCTCAGAGTTCCATGAGGTCTCTGAAAAACTTCTAATATTTTTGTTAACAGCATTGACGACACCTCCACCGGTTACTCTACTGCAAGAAGTGTTTTCTCGATCTCGACGATAGACGTTGAGAAATCAAAAAAAAGTTCAGAATTGAATACAGATTGCTTTAGCCACGTCTCTGTTAAACAGATTATGTCGTTTTCACAGTTCAAAATATTTCTGTAGAATAAAGATGTTTTCGTGTTGAATCCACGCACATTCTGGTACAGGATGGAAATATCCATGGAATAATTTATTTATATTATTATCTTAGATCGCTATCAGAATTAATAAGCAGGGTTCATTTAATTTTTTCTATGTCGTTGTCACTCAGGAGCTTTATAACTTTGGATCTATCGTTTTGTCTTACGAAAATAGACCCATCGCGGACCCAAACATACTTGTAAATTTTGGCCCCAGCGGATTCTTTGGCTTTTTTCAAGAGTAGTTTGTTTTTTTGGGTCAAATGTTCATTAATATAGAGTTCTTTGGATATGTTCTCGATGTTCAAACCCTTGGTGGATGCACTTTCTTGGCGCTTCGATTTAGCTGCGGCCAGAAAAGCGTTACGCTTTTTCGTTGTCAATAGACTATCACCGTTGATTATTAATTGCTTGTTGCTCAAAATTTTGGAGAAAACGTTTGCACCTAAGAGAACGTCAACGGAATCAGAAACATTGAATAGGCTGTCAGCAAGTTTTATGTTTAATGGAATATTCAACTTAGAAATGTCGAAAGAAATTTGCGGTAGCTTTTCTGTGATTTTGTTTATTATCAGAAATATTTCTTCGAATGCATATTTGCCGTCGATGGAATGAAATATGAATCTTGTTTGACTTGAAATTTTGTTCAGAGAATTGTTTATCCCTGCCTCTGGTATAACAACCTTCTCAGTTTGTAGTTTTAATTTATTAGCTAAAGCACTTGTAATAAAGCTTGACTGCGAGCCACTGTCTAGCATAGCTCTGCATTGGATCATCTCGTTTTTGTAATTACAAATGTTTATAAGCACAGTTGCAAATAAAATTTGACTCACGCCACTGTGCGTGTTGTTTGTGCTGCGGAATAATGTTTGTGTCAGAGTGACAGGTTGCGATATACTGGGGCTAGTAGCGTTTTCTGCTTGCGCGGGCTTTGTTGGGATGTGATCTACTTGACCTTGCACAGCTTCGTTTAGATGAAGTTGCGTAAAGTGTTTTTCATTACAAATTCTGCAACCGCTCGATTTGCATTCATTCGAGGTATGATTTGGTCTCAGACAATTGTAGCATCATCTTAATTTTTTGACTTCTGAAATTTATTCCGGAATTGACATACTTCTGAACTTATCGCAACGTGAGTTATAATGATTTTGTCGACAGAAAAAACAAGAAACCTTTTGGGTCGAAATATGAGTTAATGATTTTCTTCACGGCTAAATGTTTTCGAAAAGTTTTTCTTTTCATATGCTTTATTTTCAACTGTTTTCAACAATTGACAATGTTTTGATAGGAATTCGTTCAGTTCTTTAACTGTAGGTTCATCATTATTTTTGAAATGTTCTTCCCACATCCGTTTGGAAGTGGTGTCGATTTTAGATGTTAAAATATATATTAAAAGAGTATCCCAGGTATCGGTAAGTTGACCTAATGATTTCAAAGCTCGTATATTCCTATTGAAGTTATCTAGTAACTTCCTGAGTTGTGAAAAGGATTCGTTTTTCATATGAGATAATTCAAATAAAGTTTTGACGTGAGTGTGAATTATAAATTTTTTGTTTTCGTATCTCTCTTCCAGCATAGACCAAGCAATATCATAATTATCGTGGGAGATTTCTAGTGCTTGAATCACTTGTGCAGCTTCATTTTTTAAACAGGATTGTAAATAATAAAATTTTTGAACGTTAGAGAAATTCAAGTCCTTGTGAATGAGGCTATTGAAGGTGTCATAAAAAGTTAACCATTGGTTATAATGACCATGGAAATCAGGTAGATTGATACTTGGTAGTTTAACCTTTGATTGATTTGGATGACTTACAAATTGTTTCACAGAATGCACACTATTTTTGTCATTTTCCGGAATATTTATATTTTGCAGTTTTGCAATGAGTTTCTTTGCATTTCCAATGGTTTTGAAGAATTTATCTTCAAACGCCTGTCTTTCCTCCTCATCTGTGGATTGATTTGAGAGAGATTCGATTCCACATTGAATTTCTTCAAATTCATCAATAAGATTTCGATATTTTTCCAAACGAGTTTCAACTTCATAGGTTGATGAAGTATCTTCGTCGAATACTTCAATGTAGTTCATGAATCGAGATAATTGACTTTTTATTGAAGCACATTTTGATTTCAATTGTTGCAAGTTGATCATTATGTATGGGCGCGTATTGAATCAAATGACAGGAATAACTCGGAAATTGTGAGGATAGGTATGATTTGAGTAGGATAGGAAGGCAACTCACGGTGTTTTCGTTTGTTTCCTGTTCGTCGTTTTGGGTTGGTTGTTCTCTTCGACTTGCTCCTTGCTTTTTCCAGCACTTTGACTTTTTCAGGTTAGAAAACTATGCGGCTCGAACGGATCATATGATGCGTTGTGGAGTAAAACACTTGTTTGTTGATCTTGGTTTATTCCTCAAGTGTCTACTACATTGATAAGTGGACTGTAAACTTATTATGGGAAAAAGAAAATGTGGAATCAAGATTTGACGTGTGTATAGTCAACCAGAGAGAGTTCTGTCACCCTCGACCCGCTATTGTCAAAAACCCTCGGGCGAGTTCGTTCGAGATCGAGTCGGACTGGTGATCGATCCACTGCTGAAGGGATAAATGTTTACCATAGGCGTTTCAATAGGGTTTGCCACTGTACAGTCGGTGCATGGATTCAGATGTTTCTTTGGCCAGCCACCCTGATAATTGTGACAGATCACATTTTCGCCTATTCTGTATGGGTGAACACACACTTTTGGTTGAGAATTCCACTGTTTTGTAAAAAATATGATTACGTAATTGAAGAATTATCAAAAAGCACAATACTGATCAATACTGAATGCATGTTAGAATTTTCAGGACTTATACAGTAACCATCATAAAGTTGGCTGAATATGCGAAAAAAATGATTATTGAAATTTTTTTAAAATTCGAATGACGGTTCTTTACTGCAGTCTGACAACTGAAAAATCCGTTGCGACCTATATCGAGTGATTTGGCGGAAATTTTAAAAAGTTGTCTGTTGTTCCGAAAAAAAGGACAAATTGACGAAATATCGAAAAAATGTATGGAAAAAAATTGTTTGGCATCCAACGAGAACCCCATGTACCAATTTTGAACCATATTGAAAAAAAAAACAAAAATATAATTTTATTCCTCTACCCTTACTGAGAAACATTATACATTCTTGTTTTATCTGGAAACTTTAATAACCTAAATCATATGAAATTGGATCGAAACTGATCGAATATTTGTGGCATAGACATTTTGGGGGAGATTAATTATGAAAACACGATTTTGTTTTGTTACTAGGTGTAGTCATGCCCTGTATATTGATGCCCATGAGCTCACTCAATATTGTCAACCCGTAAATAAAATTTAAACCAACTAATATTTGTAATAAATACTTAATTATACATTATTTCTCCTTATTAAATTTAGTAGTATTTAGGTCTATGTGGAAAAATAAAAAAACTCAATATACAAATAATGCACAAATTTTCGATATCCTACGTGACCACCATCGCGCTACATACATAGAATTGTTGTGAAAGACATTTCGCGACGAACATTTTTCAACATAGTTCCGTTGATCAGTGCTGCACAATTCCTCATACAAATTCCTTAATGTTCTACATTTCGAAATGGGCGTTGTTTTTGAACATTGCTTTTAACGTAACCCCATACATAGAAATCACACGGCGTTAGGTCTGAAGGACAAGCAGGCCAAGGATTACCTGAATATCGACCCATCCACTGCTCACCAAACTCATTGTTCAACCACTTCCGCCCTTCATTCGTAGAATGAATAGGAGCCCCATCTTGTTGGCCATTCAAACTTTGTCTGATAAAAAAGGGACCTACAATTCGCTCATTCAAAATTCCTCACCATACATTCACTTTGAAACTATATTGGTCCTTGCCTTCAGTAATGAAATTAGCATTATGATCTGCCCACCATCTACAATTTTGAGAACTGACGACACCATTTGAGGTAAAAGTTGCTTCGTCAGAAAATAGCACAGTTTTTGAGAAATCACGATTGTCTTCTAACATTCCCTGGTACCATGCACAAAAACAAAATCGAGCGTCTTGCAGTACTTGCACAAATTTTGGTTTGTATGGGTGAAAGTGATTTTTATTTAAAATTCGTCTAACAGAGGTTTGCGATATTTCTGCCTATTCTGCCATAATTTTCGTCGAAACTCTTGGTGTCTCAGTGACTGTCAGTGGAACATTGTTATCATTATTTTCATTATTTACAACAGGCTTAACGTGAACACGTTTATATTTGTTTTCAACCAAACCAGTTTCCTTGAATTTTTGCAATATCTTTGCCACCGTGGTAAAATGCGAATTTTGGTCTGGAGGCCTTCCATTGAAATTTTCAGCTACTTCTCCTGTGTTATGATAATTTATGCCATACTATTTCTTCTCCTATACTATTTTTTCTTGTTTACTCAGTTTTGAAGCCATTTCTATTGTAAGATTAAAAAACACAAGAACTGTTAAAGAACGACAACTCCAACAAAATTATCAACAAGTTATTGTGACATTTGTTATTGTCACGACAAAAGTAGATCTTTTTTCAAAGCCACCTTATAAAATTCAAAACGCTAAGTCATTGAAGTTCAAATTTACTTACCAATATCAAATTTAGCAAGAACAAATAATGTATTTATTGGGTTTTAATTACAAATATTAGTTGTTTGAATTTCATTCACGTGTTGAGAATATTGAATAAGCTCATTTGCATTATACAGGGCATGAATTTACCTAGTGACAAGACTGACTGAATCGTGTTTTCTAATTAATCTCCCCCAAAATGTCTATCCACAAATATTCGATCAGTTTTGACCCAAACTCATGTGATTGAGGTTATTAAAGCTGTTTCCAGATAAAACAAGAATGTATAATATTTCTTAGTAAGAGTAGAGGAATAAAAATTGTATTTATTTTTTCAATGTGGTTTCAAATTGGTACATGGGGTTCTCGTTGGATTGCAGAGACATTTTCTCATTAACATTTTTCGGTATCCTGTCAATTTGACCCATTTTTCGGCACCACCGAAAACTTTTTTCAAAATTCCCACCAAATATGAGGTCACGTGATATAAGTCGTAACGGATTCTCCAGTTGTCAGACATGCAGAAACGAACCGCCATTGGAGTTTTCCAGAAATTTCAATAACAAATGCTTTTCCCATATGTAGCCAACTTCATGACGGACAGTGTATACCTTCCGATTGTAGTACAACTGAAGTGGAGGAGAGATATTCTATTCTATTCGAGGTGAAGTTGTGGTCTGGAACCATTTTAATATGAGTGAGCAGTATTTGAATTATATTTAATTTGACAAGTACTATTCATCATGGAAAGTGAAGTGGCAGTTTTTGACATGTTGGCATCTATTGATGTCAACAACTTTGTCCAGGTAGAAATACTTGTGAACGACGAAACCGGTGAGATGGAAGAAGTAGTGAAACAAGTTGGCGGTGAGGATGAAGCAGTTGAGAATGGTGGAGTTCCAGCTGCTGCTGATGTCATAGAAGACTTGGCGAGGCGATCCCAGGATCTCACTCTGGAACAGACAGATGGTTGTGCGGTGTGTTACACCATTACATTTGTGGCGTTACAAACCGTGGAGGAAAGTGTCGAAAAACTGTGTAATGTGTGCTTCAATTTATACACAATGAGACATCGCCAACCAGATGCTGACATATATGTACACACAACGTGTGGTTATGGTGAAATGATACATGACTATTGAAGAGTATGTGAGACTGCAGTATTTTCAATAAGGCCCCGTGACGTTTGTATTACTTGTAACAATTAATAATGGTTTTGATCCGTAATGGAATGGACAAAGGGGCTGCATATAGTCATTTGGTTGATGTGCACTTGTTATTGCGGCGGCTTGGGAAAATGTCAACATTTCATCACAATTCTTTTTGATTCACTTATTTAATATTAACTATCTATCTCCTCGCAAAATCTTTGATTTTTTCATATTTTGTCTATGTGCAACATCCAAGATTTGATCCATTATTTTTTCATGTTCTCTGGAATCTCATTCGATCGATTGCTACATATTCCCAATGCATTTTTCTTCATGTCTATAAGAGATCTTTCTTCTTTTCTAAATGTTCATTGGTATTCTTATTTTTATCGAAAGTCACCCTCTCATATTGTTCACTGTGTTGATCATTCAGCTCACAAAATTCAGCAAGTGACATATCCACTGATGACCTTGGTTTTTTGGAACAGCTACACATGTAACTTCCAAAAGAAGCAAGGTTTATAGATATATATATATATATATATATATATATATATATATATATATATATATATATATATATATATATATATATGTATATGAAGTGCAGAATTTCTACATCAACATCAGTTGTTTTTTTTCACTCCTTGAGTCAAGGTTCGTGTGCAAAGATCAGTTGTTCTATTCACTACAAGTTTCATATACAAATAAATCGTCATCTCAACGTGAAGGACACACAACGTTACACACACGGTCGCGCAAAACCATGTCCCCCCCACCCCCCAATGTTATCCATACACTCGACCTTGAGTTACCCTATGAGACAGCGTTCACCTCAAATGATATGCAATGTCCTCTACTCCGCCTCATCTCAAGGTCACTTCAAGGTGAACGATACACATACGCTCATAGCTCAAGGTCAAGAGCGTGCATTGGGGGAGCGGGGATGTCAAAGTCAAAGTCTTGGAGGATGGAAATCCAGAACCGGCTCAAATCTCCTACTTTCGTGATATGCTGATATGTAGAAAATGTAATAAATCAAATCATTCAGAGATAAATTGCTATTTCAGAAATCGACCAGGTAAGCCAAGCAAAACAAAACAGAAGAGAGAAGTGACTTTCTTGACAGAAGGGACAGAAAGCACTGATCAAAATGTATTTGTGATTGACTCTGGTTCAACTTCACACATGGTCAATGACCTTGAGCTGTTTGATGGCTTTGAGCATGAAAGTTCTGACATTTGTGTCGTTGAAAAAAAAACAGTTAAAAAAGCTGAAGGTAAAGGAACAGTGGATAGTAATTTATGTATTTTGAAAAATGTTTTATATGTACCAGATTTGAGAAGGAACTTGTTATATGTCGGTGCCATAACATAAAATGATGGAAAGGTTACATTTGAAAAGGTTCATGTTACAAAAAATTATCAAACAATTCTGTAAAGTAAAAGAAAAAACGGGCTTTATGTGGTAAATATAATGGAAAATGCTGAAAATATACTAACACTATCTAGAGAAAGAAAAGTTGAAGATTGGCATAGAAAATTGGGATATCTGAATATGAAAAGTTTGAAGAAATGACAATGAAATGGTGACAGGATAGGATATAAATGAAACACCCCGTGAAATACGCCTGAAAGCAAAACAAGTTAGATTTTCTTCTGACCGTCAGAGGAGTAGAGCTTCTAGACCTTTCAAAATCATACACATAGATATAACTGGTCCAATCGATACAGAAACATGGGATGGAAAACACTATATGTTTACAGTATTCTCTCATTTTGTAGTAGTAGACTTATTAAGGACAAAAAATGAAGCACAAGAATATCTGAGAGAGTGTGTAGAAGAGATAGAAGCCTATGAAAATTTGAAGGTTTCAAAATTAAGATGCGTCAACGGTTCGGAGTTTGTGAATAATAAAACGAAGATATGGTACAAAAAAAACGTCTAGTTTCAGATACAACTGTACCCACAATTGGATGGTGAAGCAGGAATGCTCAATCGAACCCTATTAGAGAAAGCTGGTTCTCTGATTTCCGATTCAAATTTACCAAAAAATTCTGGAGTGAAGCCATCAGAGTCCCTGCAAATATTTTGAATGGAATTCCAACAGAATCATGGTTGAAGACACCAAGTGGAATTTGGACTGGTAGAAAGCCAGATTTATCGAAAATGCAAATATTTGGCAGTCAAGCTTATGCAAAAAAACTAGGATATTTAAAAAAAACTTGATGAGAGAAGTAGAGAATATATATTTATTGGATATGCCCTGAACGGATATCGACTCTGGGATGAAGAAAAACAAAAAGTTGTTTTATACCGAGATGTCATCTTTAAAAACACACATTATGAAAATTTGGAAACAAAAAATGGAGCAGACACAATTAATGTGTTAATTTAGGGAAAAGATGGAGTCCAAGAAATGAAGAACGAATTTACAAAAAAAAAGAAGAGAAAAGACAAGAATAAAATTAAGGGGGAAAAGGGGATTAACATATGGAGAAGCACTTACTGGAGAAAACAGAAAGGAATGGAAATAAGCGATAGATGATGAGAAAGAGTCAATAGCTGAAAATCAGACGTGGGACTATGTAGATATACAGGGGGCAAATGAAAAAAAAAAATAAACTCATGAATGAATTCAAATATGAGGCACGATTAATAGTTAGAGGTTGTCAATTAAACAAACTTTCTGGAAGAAAACGGCATGTATGCTTCCAAGATGTACTATGAGAAATATTAAAAAAATGCTGAATTGTTGTCGATGAATTCGGATGAACCCACTTCTCTTCCACTTGACAGGCGAGACTAAACCACAAAGTCACTTTGAAACCTCCTTTTTACTGACGTGACCTATACACTGGACAGACAGGTTTTGAAGACTATATGATTAGAAACAGAACACACATATGGCGCCTCTCTGACTCAAATTTGACATTACCTCACTGGTTTTCTAACTTTTGTAAAATATATATTTTTTTTAATTCACATGTTTTCGTCGAAACATGCATATACAGTAATACAGTAATTGGTGAACAAGGAAAAGACATTAAATTGTGGATTTCTCCTGAGATATCAGTATTGGGAATTGAGCCGATTACAGACGCTGCGTTGCCACGAGATATCTCAATACTGAGGCGTTGCATCAGGAAATTTCTTGACCGCTTCTTTCCCGTGATATTTGTTATCTTTTTGTCAGTTTCTTGACTTACCCTCGAGGCAATTTGGTCCAAAACCACCTAGAGAATCAAATGCCATGATTGATACGATGTAATTATGTTCAAACGATTGATATTTTATTCGCTTCTGTTCTTCTGCCTGTTTCCTGGAGGCTATAATGACTGTTCGGAGATTTGATTTTGCGAACTTGTCTGTGCAGATCACGTCCCATATCATTGCTCGTCCTCTCGACCATGGTATCAAAGTAATGCCGTCAGGTCATTTTCTATCTTCATCAAAACATCAGATGCCAAGGCTCGTTTGACAGTGTCGTTAAGAGCATGATGACGCGAAAGCAGGCCCGAACTGAAAGGACACCTGAGGCCATGAGTCCCCGAGCCATCACCATGTGCTCCACAATGACAACATTTGTGAGGTTCACAAATTTGTGCTCCCAACCGCAGGGCTACTGATATACGAAGATTATCTCGATCTAAAAAGAAACCTAACTGGGATGACGGGAAAACTTGTAGCCATTTTCCGGATTCCTTAGCAGAAATTGCCTGTAGTCTTGCCCGTTCTACGTCTTATTCTGCTTTTTCGAAAAAAAAATTCTGACGATATGTCATCATTCCTGTTTTGATTGATCTGCTTCGCTTGGCATCACCGCTCCTGGTATTGTCACGTATCTATCGATTGCAGCATGTGTGAATATAGAGAAACATTCGTTATCGTCCTGATTATCATGAAACATTACCATCAGAAATGATTTTGAAGCGAATTTGAAGCTTAGAAATTCTTGGATTCGGCATAAATCTAAACTTCTATTAGCAATCGGAAGCGTTGACGGCATCAATTTATCTTCCGTCATCTGGATATCACATATATTACATATATTAGATATGTCACTTGAAATATGTGGATATCTCCGTGTTGCGCAGGTTCTCAATGTATATAATAATTTGGTGGGTCTAGACAATGTATGAGAAGGTAGAGTGCTGTATGTGAACTGAGATCTGCAAACTTATCGCATAATAGTTTTGATATGAATTTAAGTTCTTTCAATACAGTACATATTGATTCTTCTATAATGGAAGAACCTAACAATTTGAAATTCATTGGTCAATCAAATCTTTTTTTTTCCAGATAAGTGCAGTAGTCTAGATACCATACCTCACTAGATTGAATTGAAATGGCTGAATCATAAAACAATTTTTCACTTTCACCTATAAATATATAATATATATACGAAAAAATCAACCTTCTAATGTAGGTATAAAATATCGAAAATCCTTTTGAGTAATTTCTCTCAAGATGTGGTTGATATCAATTATAATGAAAAATATGACATTTCTGTTGTTCGGTGTGTCAACGTACATGATCAACATTTGATTACCGTTGCTCTTATTATTGCTCCAAATGAAGTATGGATCATGTAAGCGGTCTTCAGATGGAAGACGCATCAGAGTACAAAAATATTATAGAGTGTTAATGATTGAGATTTCTGATGAAGGACAAAATGGAGGCCTATGTTAGAAAGATCTTAGTTTGCGTAGAAGAAATATATACGATCTCGTTTTCGAAGAGGTCTTTTGATGTATCATATTGTAGGTTTCATGTGAGAACAGCATTTTGAGAGAGGTCTGAATATGGAATAGAAGGGTACTAAATGAAGGCAGCCTTGATCTGCTCAGAAGTAGTAGATGGGTGTTTTGAGGTTGGGTCTGTAGAGGGACCTCTATGTGAGAGGAGCTTCAGTTTGCTTTGTAGTAGCAGATGATTTGTTTATGAATCTGGAGATACATCGTAGCTCCTACGTGTGATTCGGAGGTTGAGTCTTGGTGATGAGCCACGTATGGGTGCTCTTCACTGGGCGATTCTATTTTTCACAACATGCCTTAAGCGTGTTTTCTTCTAGCTGTGGTATATATGTATATTTGATGCTCTTTATGATGTTTGAGAGCTATCTGGTAGAATGGTAGCAACTGGTACCGATTTTGGCAGAAAATTATATTAGGAGGCGATATAAGCGGAATTTTACTGATTCAGGATTAGGATTTATAACCGATAGGGATCTTTGATGAAGAATATTTCAATGAAGAGAAATTCTCATTTTTCAGTCGTTATTGGTAGAGTAGAGCTCTGAAATTTCCACGATAGGTAGATATTCAGGGTATGAGTCTCAATAACATCTGGAGTCTGAGCTTCCAGAGGAGAGTACAAAAATATGGGTTTTCTAAGGGAATTATTGAACTTTATTTCCGAAAACATCACAAAATCGAGAAAAATTTTCAAAATGGAAAAACAAGTCAGACTATGTTATTGAAGCATATCTCAAGAAAAATCCTTTCTCTTCCTGTTCATTAAATTCATTAAAGAAATAACGGTTAGAAAAACTCAATGTTGGAATATTTCTCAATAATACTGCGTCAGCAGTGATAATTATGACTCGATATCACGTTCTTCAGTTATAAACTCTGCAAAAATCGTTCCACCCATCGTTCCTGGCGCGCAGTGTATGACACTTAAATCAACCAGAGATTTAGACTCATCTTCGGTATATTTAACGATCGTAGAAATCACAGAATTCTACTACAAAAACTACGGAAGTTACGGGAATGTCATCATGAGAAGTGGGACAAATTTGGACTTTTGAGAACTGAAAATTTTTCAGCGAAAATATGGATTGATACTGAAGTTGATGTCCTGATTACGAGTCCGTAATAATTTTGAGCCTATTTCGCCCCCTTATATTATTTTTAGCAAAAATCAATTTATCCATCAACCCTGTCACTCAGATTAACCCCAGAAGAGATTTAGACTCATTTTTGGTATATCTAACGATCGTGGAATTAACAGTTTTCTACTACAATAATTACGGAAGGTCGGGAGCGTTTCCATGGGAAGTGAGACAAATTCGTATTTTTAAGAATTGAAAATTTTTCAGCGGAAATATAGATTGGTACTGAAGTTGATGTCCTGATCACGGATGCGTAAGAATTTTGAGCCAATCTTGCCCCCTAATATTATTTTCCGCAAACATCATTATATCCATCGCCCCTGGCGCGCAGTGTATGTCACTCAAATTCACCCCAGAAGAGATTGAGACTCATTTTTGGTATATCTAACGATAATGGAAATTACAGAATTCTACTACCATAATTACGGAAGATACGGGGGCGTTTCCATGAAAAGTGAGAAAAATTCGGATTTTTCGGAACTGAATTTTTTTAGCAGAAATATGAATTGGTACTGAAGTTGATGCCCTCATTACAAATCCGTGATATTTTGAGCCTATTTCGCCCCCTTATATTATTTTTAGCAAAAATCAATTTATCCAGCAACCCTGGCGCGCAGTGTATGTCACTCAGATTAAAACCTAGGAAAGATTTAGACTCATTCTTGGTATATCTAATGATCGTGAGAATTATAGGATTATACCACCATAATTACGGAAGATTCGGGGGCGTTTTCATGGGAAGTGAGACAAATTCGGATATTTCAGAACTGATAAATTTTCAGCGAAAATATGGATCGGTACTAAAGTTGATGTCCTGATCATGAATTCGTAAGAATTTTGAGCCTATCTTGCCCCCTAATATCATTTTCCGCAAACATCGGTATATCCATCGCTTCTGGCGCGCAGTGTGTGTCACAGAATTCAAACTCACCCCCAGTATATCTACCGTTCGTGAAAATTACAGAATTCCACTCCAATAATTTTTGAAGATACGGGGGTTTTCATGAGAAGGGAGACAGACTGTATACCAATATTTCTCAAAAATCGTAAAGTGAGAAATCCACAATAGAAAGTATAAATAATAAATTGACGATTATCCAGTTGATCAAATGATCAGTAATAACAATTTTTCAGGCTCAACCGTTGAGTACTAAGTACCAGATACCAAAAATAAATCATCGAAATATTTTTTTAATAATGATCTCGAACCTAGTTATATCAGCAAGTCTTTTTCAGATACTGGTTTTGCACAAAATATCATCGGATATAGAATCGAACGTCCACCAGTTCTGAGCAATTATTTAATTCAAATAATGGGTGGACATGTGGGTGTAATCATCCAATTGAATTCCAAATACATATAAAATGCTTTTGCACCTATTGTTATCGAATTGGAATTGGCTATAAATGGAATTTAATATCCATTGTTATCAACATACATGTTTTTTGCAAGTGGATAAAATAACAACCAATTATTCTTCGATTCAGAAATTGTTATCCATCACTATGTGTCATGTTCATGTTTATTTTACCGTGAAATTAAAGAGTAACGTGTCTGTATGTGTTACTTACACATTTGAATTGGTTGAGGATCCGATGTATAATGGACAGTGGAAATTGGGGAAATCTACTTAAGAAATACCAAAACACTGTCCTCCCACCAATATTTCTACAATACTAGAAACATTTCATGAAAAATATTAGCAAAATGGTTTTTTTCCAGATTGAATTATATATTGAATTATTCAACACAAGTTAGTCGAATGCTTATCAAGGTTCAAGACAATCTTGTCAAACTTGATTACCAAATTTCATTAAAAATGAAAAATATCCCATTCCTCGAAACAGCTTACTACAAAAACATATACAATAGGTGTATGTTGGTCGCATATCCATAATAAACCAACTATTTTCCTGGCTAATGCCTCGACGGACGTTGAATTACATCCGATGTCCTACAAGGTACTTTGTGAATGTTTGTTGCGAAATGGATAAACATCAATCACCTCACTCAAGCTGACCACCTGTAGACCGGTTTCGGAGTATTTGCCCCTCATCAGTATAGGGTAGACCAAGCTGACAATGATATTAATGTCTGAGTGACCCGACTGAAACAGTTAATGCCAATCCATTTCAAAGTATTTGCTGGAATCGAATTGGCAGAATAGCCTACCCTGTACTGGTGAGGGGCAAATACCCCGGAAACCAGTCAGCTTGAGTGAGGTGGTTTATCCACTTCGCAACAAACATTCACAAAGTACCTTGTAGGACTTTGCACGTTCATCCATCGGATGTGATTCAACGTCCGTCGAGACATTAGCCAGGAAAATAGTTGATTCTTATGGATACGCGACCAACGTACACCTATTGTTCAGGTTTTTGTAGTCAGTTATCTTGAGAAATAAGACATTTTTCATTTTTGATGAAATTATGGCTGATATCCAGGACGATACAAATTTCTGTCTTTTATAGCGGATATTTCTATCCTGGGATTCAGGATGACATTCAGAATTAGTAATGTTTTAGTTGCAGTTGTTGGGTTGAGATGGCGTAGCTCTATTCTGCTAATTCGATCCCAGCAAATACTTTGATATGAATTGTCATCAATTTGTTTCAGTCAGGTAACGCAGACATTGATTATTGTCTGATGGGCCCACCCTGTACCTATGGGGGGAAGTATTCCGAAATCTATTCAATTCAATTCAAAAGAGTTTTATTCAATTTTGGTCAATATACAATAAACTAATCCTAATATTCACAACTCAAAACTACCATAATACAGATTCTTCCATTTTTCGATAAATGGGGTGTGCAGTCATCCTGGGATGCATCTGCCTGATGTAGGGCAGGTCAGTAAGTAATTACTAGGTTTGTTTTCACAGGATTTTGGAAAATTTGTCTCGCCTCCTATATGTTATTCGAGAATTTGTGAGGATTCGTGTTTTTCGGTAATCTTATTTTCAGGATATGATAATGAATAATTGTTCGTTCAGTGTATACCGGAAATGACTGAGGCTAAAAAACCAACAAATACCCCGAAACCGATCTGCAGGTGGTCAGCTTGAGTGAGGTGGTTGATGTTTGTCCATTTCGCAACAAACATTTACAAAGTGCCTTGTAGGACTTTGCACGGTAATCCATCGGATGTAATTCAACGTCTATCGTGGAATTAGCAAGGAAAATAGTTGTTTTTTGATAGATTTGCGACCATCATACACCTATTGTATAGATTTTTGTAGTCAGCTGTCTTGAGGAATGAGATATTTTTCATTTTCAATGAAATAATATCAAGGATATTACAGATTTCTGTCTCTTATTGCAGATGATTATCAAATTCCACCAAGAGGAGCCTGACTTCATTCGATCATGAAAAACTTGACTTTATGGCAGTTTTACTTTCCATGATTCATCGCTCAGTAGTAAGGTAACAGCTGAGTTGGAAATCCAACTGAACAGTGATCGCAGACTCGGCAGTCTAGTGATAACGAGTGCACTGGTGCCACTCACTATATTACATCCCATATATTCATTCATTGAACATGATACACGAAAAGCCAAAGTTCGTCTCGGAAGCTCCAATTAGTGGTGGGATGGGGTGACATATGGTTACTCCTGATGATAGAATCAGAAGATGATTGATCACCCCCTCCGTGACATACTGGGACAATTTCACACCTGTCTTGAGATTCAGAAGTCAGTTAGGGTCGACTGTCAGCAAAACTAACACCGCCCAAACCCCCTAATGACATATGAGTTATACAGTGTGTCAAATTTGGAAGTTGCCAGTGGAAATGTCTCGAAAATGAAGAAAGAAATGCCTCAATACTTTTCGAGGCAAGATTGACGGAACCAAAATAGAATATGAGCAAACTCCGATACTCTTAACCCCACAAAAGTTCGAATGGTTACCCTCCATCTGGGATACATCATTGGAGAGCTCTTCAAGAATGCTTCTCAATTTCAAGGGTGTGAAGGTGTTATTTTCAAAAATATTCAAAACACTCATTTTATAATTTCTGCCGTTTCGTCTTATAATCTCTCATTGGAGTAAGTTCAGAGTAACTCACCTGGTTAGTCGAAAAAACAAATATGGAATCATGTTTCCAGCAGTACTGAGCAAATCTGGCAATTATATAAGTATTTCCGAGAGATTTCCAAAAACGATTTTTCCCGATTCACAGTAAATGCTCAAAATGATTTAGGCCATTATCCAGACGATAAAAGAGCCTGTTTCGAAATTCTTGTCACACATTCGCGAGGAGAAATTTCGGCGTTTTCGACTAGTACGATTATTGGGTTCTTGAGGCTGGTTGAGTTCCATGAACTGCAGATTTCAGATGATTCTATAGAAAAAAAAACTCAGGGTCGAATCTGGAGATCTTGGAGGCTATCCGATAGGTCCTTTTCCCCAAATCCAACGGTTGTTATAATGGTCATCCAACCACAGGGCAGTTATAGTGTGGTGGAGCACAGTCTTGTTGGTAACAAAGCTGATCTTTACTCAAGACTTGGCTGCCATCTGGATCAATTTGATTTTCCACTCGGTTCACAATTGAAGACTATATCGAAGTTTCCAACATATTGAGATACAGTACTCCATTAAGACTGCAATCGGTGAAAATGGGTTCTATAACTTTATCCTCCATGAATTATAGCCCACATATCCACTTTGTGAGAATGCCGAGTGTACCCTTTTGTTAAAAGGTGCGTATTTTTATAACTCCAATAACGACAGTTCTATTTATTGAATGAAAGTACATTCATCACTGAAACAAATGTTTTCAATGATTCCAGGCACAGTTTCAATTGACTCATCAGTTCGAAAAATTTTATTTTTCTACACCGAGAAATATTGTTCAAATGCACTAGTGTACTTGACCCTATTTTGATCACAGCAATACATTCTTCACTTACGAGCACTAAAGCGCAGTATTAACTGAGAACAAAATAAAAACTATCAACAAAATAATTACCATCATCAAAGTTTTCAGACTTGAATCAACGGCATCACCAAGTGCAAATAACATTTTGCGGGAGATTTACTATGAAAATTCGATTTAGTCTTGTCACTAGGGGTAGTCATGCCCTGTATATTGATGCACATGAGCTTATTCAATATTATCAACCCGTAAATAAAATTAAATTCAACTAATATTTGTAATTGAAACTTAATAATACATTATTTATTCTAATTGAATTTGAATACCGAAACAATTGGGTAACACATTTTCTAGAGATAATTTCACTTCACATTGATGAAAAATTGATGGAACATTTTTTTTGGAGTGACAATTCGAAATCAGTGTTTTTTTGACAATTGAACTTGTCATGGGTTATGATAGATTGATTTATTTGAAAATGTTTTGACAGTTCTAACAACCATTCAAATTTCTTATGAAACAAGTTCACCCAATCATGTCAACATCACACTGATAATTGCATTCAGTGCAATTATCAATTACTATGACAACACGATTGAGTTTGACAAATTCATTTCAAATATATTTCAAAATTTCATGTTTTGGCAATGCGAATGTTCAAAGAATAAATGCGCTCATCAAAGAAAAAATTCCCAGAAATACAATATACAGTCACAAATATATTTGGAGAATATTTATGGAATTTTGCTGCGAACAAGAATATGAATTGAACGAACATAGAAGCTTAGAAGAATTGGCGTTGATACTGAAAGATTGGGTGGTCAATATGAGAAAGAAAGACGGGACCGAATTTAAAGAAGCAACGGTGAAAACAATGTGGAACGTTTCGTGCAAACTTTTGCAAGAAAAGTACTATAATGACTATAATATTATGATTGACCCGTTCAACAATATGGTATTTAAACCAGTTCGAGATGCCCGCGATGCAATCAGGAAGAAACTACAAGCAGATCCATGTCAACGTAAGTCCAGTTCAGTTTCGTTAAATTTGTCTGAAGTTAACAAAATAATATTGCTATGAGATGGAAATACTCCTGAAGGTCTTATGCGTGAATTCAAATATACTGCTGCTGTAGAATAAGCGTGGCGAGGAGGAGAGGCAGTTGCTTGTCTGGTGGATTTTTTTCAAATCGAGAAAAATAACGATGACTCTCCAACAAATCGCATTGAATACAATCCGGTGTTCAGTAAAACGTGCCAAGGTGGTTCTGAAAGCTGTTCAAGTAGTAAATGGTTGGTATCCAATAGTGAACGACAAAGTGTGCGTCTTTTCCATAAACTGATATCAAAACGAGGCGACAATATTACCTCACCTCTTAAAACCAAATCGACACTGGAAAAATGAAACTGACAAATGGTACGATAATGTACCTGTTGGAAGGAATACGATAAATGGAAGGACTTAATCTGCTGCTGAGGCAATTGGCTTGAATGTAAAGGACAAAAAGATAACAAATCACTCGAATAGATCAACTGCTTTTAGCGAATTGGCAAAAAGTGGTGTAGAAGAACAACAATTGCTAAAAATTACTGGTCATAGCAATCAAAATTCTTTGAAACCATACTCAAATCTCGATCAAGAACACCACAACAAGATCATAAATATTATGCGTGGTAATAGATCTTATAAAGTAGGAAACAGCACCGAATCTAATGTTGAGTTGAATTTCAATAATTGTACTTTCACTAACTGTACTTTCAATAAATAAATAAATGTTTCATTGTGTTGAATACCCGAATATCCCTCGGACATTGACAAATACCTCATAATTTCATAACAAATTTCTCAAGCTCGTTGCTTGGTAACAGCCCGAAGCCGGAGGCTGAGGGCTTTCGAGCTTTCGCTTTCGATTGTCATAAAATTATCTCGTCTATTATCAATGTCCTAGAGATATTACTACTGAGAACATGAATAGGGTGGTGTGGAATCATTAGAGACTGAAAGAAAGTACCTATTTTCCGATCAATAATTTCAGCTCAAATAAGGTTAAAGGTCCAAGATGGGTACGAAATAATAACTTGCTCATTAGTAATCATAGTTCCCTTTTTGCTGTTCAGAATCCTTAATTCTGGGAACTTTGAAAAAATATCAGAATCATTGCGTAATAATTTTGATTAGTACCAAATAAAGCGAGTACTGCTACGCGCCCCACGATTTTCACATCACAGACAGCACGCACTGTAACGGGGTATGAAAGCGAGCAGAGGACAGAATTCAGTACTTGCCCAGCGAAGACAACCATGGCGGATGAGGGACCAGCACGAGGAGAGAGGGAAATCGAATACCAGCCAGTCAGTCGGCCAACAGCAGAGACAAAGTCAGTTGGAACTCTTGTGAGTTATTCCTTTGGAACCAAGACTGTTGTTGTACCGGCCGTCCTCTGGAGTCAATGATAGGAATGACCACAGTTGCCTAGTTGTACCGGCTCTTGTGAGTTAGTTCTCCAGAGTCAAGAGCAGGAATATCCCCAATGGCGTAGTTTACATACCTACCCATCATCCCGACGAAATTACCCTGCATGCATTTATGCAATATCCAGAGTTGGAGAAATCAAAGTATTGAGTTGAGCTGGGTGTTCGTGGTGGACTGTAGGAAATTAAAATAAAAAAGTTGTAGTGTTCTTCCATTGACTTTCTCATTGCGGGTATCCAGACAAGCAAACCAGTGGAGGTCAGATAAATTCTGGCCTCTGGAATTGAAGACGGTGAAATGACTCTTCGATTATTATTTCTCCACGGGAGCTGCCTGTAGCAAGTGGCTTTTCCACTTTAACCGAAAAACCGTAATCAAAATGAATGTAGTGCGTAAATAACTCTTATTTTGCCAACGGTTCTGCTCTTTTCATTTCGATTTAGTGTAGGCCGTAGTGCGAGCTTTTCCAATAAGTTCAACCATTTTTCTGTGCCCCGTGATCTTGAGTTTCCATCCAATTTTTTATTTTTCAATTATAAGATGCAATTTTTGACAGTAGCATATTTGGAATGGATTAGTGGCCCTCAACTAGAAGCCGTGAGCACATTATTTGTTCCGCAGCTTCTTTCCGTGAATATTCTCGTTTGGTTTTGCTTTTTGATGATGTTTTTACTATTTATTGAGTTTCAAATCAGTAATTGTGAGTCTCTTACTGTTCGACATGGTAGCAACCGTTTTAATCAAATGAAGAAATTTTATGAAACCGACTGATATACATCAAATATGTATTAGTTTGTGCTGCACGCGATTTGAAATTGAAATGAAAGTGACTTTGCATTTTTGCTGCCTGCAGTTATTATCACCCAGAAAAGATTTCTTGGTTAGAGAGTGGATTAACAGCGCCATCTACTCTTCGGAAAGCGAATTACTCTTATGGGAACAGTAATTTCGTGGTTTATGATCTGGTCTGAGTTTCGGATCCTTATGTTTTTGGAAGTTAATTCAGGTCAGTTAAAAGTTATATTTACTTCCAATTTTCCCACACAGCAAAACATCGTGTTGTACAGTTTTCTGCGTATGGTGGCTAAATGCCGGTTTTTCATCCCAAATATCAATGTGTGTTGCACGGAACAGATCCGGATTTTTGTAGATAATTGTTTAATGCAACCATTTTTTGTGAATATTTCCATTGCGAAGTCAAGCCTGCTTGAAGAAGTGTTATTTCAAAAATTTGGAAATTATCACAGGTGAAGAACTCATTTCCGATCCCAGAAGTATTTCCATGAAGTTCAATGATTCCTCAAGAATAACTCCAGTTCCGGAGAAGCCTTTTCAGAATGATGTATTCACATTGTTTCCATTTACTGAACATAAACTTTTTGATTAGTCTTTCACTAAAATGAAAAACAAGAGATCTGCGAGGTTTGATGAAAAGGGTGTTATTTGTCATGATGAAACCGATCACACATCTTGTGAATTTTTCCTTCTGCACCGGCAAGTTCTCTAATATCTCAAAAGTAGACGAAGTCGTCCCTATTTTCAGAAATCAAGATCCAAATCTCATGAGGAACTATGGATCTGTAACGGTGTCTTGCTTTTCAACAATATTTCAATATTCCAATCTCAATATAAGTACTGCTTATGTTTCTGAACTGAAATGATACAATGTGAACATCCCAGCATCGAGTTCGTGACCTTGGTGAAATACATGTAAGAGGCCAATATCCTGTTGATATCTTTTGTAACCTGAGCAGGGCATTACATTGCACAAATTATTATAATTTGATAGCAAAATTGATCCAGTATGGGATAGAAGGTCCTGCAAAAAATTGCTTAGCTTTTACATCACGTCATTACATTAACCATATTATAAGCTCTAATACTGTGACTTTGAGAATGGGTGTGCCACAAGGCTCGGTTGAAGGCCCTGTGTTGTTCATTATCTATGACAATGA
>JAFIRS010006295.1:0-39927 GCA_018342105.1 Gonioctena quinquepunctata
GATTCTGAGCTCAAATTCTCCAAACATATCAAATGCTATTAATCCCTTTTTTGGCACATAAACAACTTTTCCTTTGGCGTTCTTCCTCAAAAATTAAGGTTTAAACTATGTGAAAGTTAAAATTTTTTAAAATTGTCTTTTGTGAAGCTTTCGGTCTGCAATAATGAACTCTAATCGAACAGGTTACAATTGACCAAAAAACTTTGTTTTTTTTTTGCAGTGGTCTCAGAAAATACGATCAATATCTAATAAAAAACAAAATTTGGGGAGGTTGAAAATGTAAAAGTTCAAACTTCACACTCTCACTTTGCATAAAATTATAAAAGGAAGCCCCCATATATTTATATATGGTAAACAAAATTTCCCCCAAAAGCATAATTTAATACTGGGAAAAAAACAGACTTTGTTTCCCCAAACCCACCTCACTCTATAAACGAAGCTTTTTTTACACCTTAAGCTTTATAATGATCTTCCACCCCTTTTAGGATTATTCAATAAAATTTCAAAGAGACTCAAATTTTTTTTTTTTCTTTGGAATCTTAGTCCAAGTCCACGAACCTTGCCATGTAAACCTAACCTGAGTCATGTATTTATGTTAGTATTATTATTTAGTAGTCATTTATATGCGTATATTTTTTTAAGGAATATGATGTAAATTTATGTTTTATTTTTTATTTTTTGTATTTATTGATTGATGTATATTTATTGTTTGTTATATCTATGAAATATTAGTTTGCCCCCTATTATATTCTTTTGCTTTTTTTTTGATCGTTTCTTTTTTTTTTTTTCTTCAATTTTTTTAAAAATTGGTAAAGAAAAAACAGCCCCCGCTGACACTTCACCATTTATTTACTATGAATAAAGGCGATTTATTATTATATTATTATTATTATTATAACCATGCGGTGGCATCCACAACCGACTGACTCTTTCTTAAACAATGTATGTTGTCTTAAAAGAAATAAAATGATTTGATTTTACCACACAATCTGTTCAACATTCTACCTTATTCAAATGTCGAGTTAAATGGTTATTGCATTCGGCAATTGCCGAAGTTTTCCTCTGAGTAGGTCACCTGAAATTAGGCGGGAGGCGCTACTAAAAATGTTGTCGAATTTTTACGAAAAACAAAATAAAAACAATTTTTTTTTCAAATTTTTAACCACTAATTTGGGTTCGCAAAAGGGTTAGATTACGCCCTGTATAATAAAAATGATAACGGGATAACGGAGAAACAGGAAAACAGTATGATGGGATAACGGGATAACGCGAAAACGGGATAACAGGAAAACGGGATAATGGAAAAACGGCATAACGGGAAAACGGGATAACGAAAAAACGGAATAACTGAGAAATAGGATAATGGGAAGTCGGGATAACGAAAAAACGGGATAACTGGAAAATGGTATAACGGGAAAAAGGAATAACTCGGTACGGGATAAAAGGAAAACGGGATAACGGGAAGAGGGCAGAGTCAAAGGCATTTCCTAGATGGAACAACACAAAAAACGGGAAAAAAGAAATTCCAGTTTTTAGGAAAAAAAATTAGGGAGTATAGAAACTTGGACAAGACAACGTCTGTCGGGTCAGCTAGTAAAGAAATAATTTGTGACTTGAAAACTACCCCTCATCAACCCTTGTATTACCCGTTCAAAAATATGGCAGCCTAGGAAATGTCGTTGGTAGTTTATATTTAAGACAAAAATTGACGGTTTATTATTTCAGTTCAAAATATTTTTTTTTTTGGAATTTGGAGATTTTCAGATGTTTTTCGTTCGTACTTTTTCAGTTCCCCCCTTTTTGCATTCGGTTGGGGCCTCCATCAGATCAGTTATGTTGAAACAACCGAATGGAAACAAAAGGGAATATTTCGCCACAGCGCAATTAGATCTGCAACTGCACGATTAAAATATTCAAATATTTTTTTTTGTCGGAATCGGAGGAAGGACAAAACAACCGTGACTGATTGCGAACAATGAACAGTTCGAACAAGAGAAACGAAAAAAATTCAGAATATTTCCCAATAGCCTGGATATTGTTAATGAAAGGAATAAAATATGGGTATTTGGGCTACCAGATGATGAATTGAATTCGTAATTTCGTTTGCAATCCCAATCAATGGAGAATAAATAAAATAACTAATAAAAAACCTTTTTAAAGACTTTTTTTTTCAAGCCGTGTACTAAAACGTTTAAAATGAGTTAAAGTCATCACTGACAATTATTTAATTATTTTTGTTGAATTATTTGGTTTCAAAAACCATGTCGCGCGAATTGTTTATAAAAGTAGGAACCAATTAATTTCATTGGACAATGATTGGTTGGTAAGCAACAACCTGTCGAAGTATTAATTTTATTACAATTCGCCCGACAGGCTTTTTGAAACCAAATAATTAATTCATTGTCAGCGATGACTTAAACTTATTTTATACGTTTTAGTACACGACAAATGAAAACGTGTCTTTAAAAAGTTTTGTATTCGTTTTTTTTTGCCTTTTAGTTAGTTCGCCTTAATCTGTTCATTTCTAATAGAGCATCGTTATTACAAGATCTCTTCTCTGTAAGTTTTGAGTTGAAAGAAATCATGATCTCCTACCCTAAAAACTCCCAAACACCAATTTTTAATAGAATCTGACCATAATCACAAAACTCGTCCGCCATCCTGAAGTCGCCATCTTGAATTTATATATGAAATGAAATGCATTAAAGCACACACAAAGTCGTTTCACAAAAAGGGTTTAATATAAATTGAAACACAATTGGTGACCGTCAGGCGAAAAAAAAACTTTCCTATGAATAATGCAGAACGTTGGAATATTCACCTGACAATCCATGCAAACTTCCATATAAAAAGGATATTGTTCGCAAATGTTTCTTTCTGATAAGCTCGTTTTTTAAATTCATGTCGTGTCCGCCTAACAATCCGCATACCGGTTTCAGGCTTTTTTGGCCCTCATCAGTTTGGAGTAGTCACCAGCCAGAGATCCGGGAGTCCCCCAACGAGACAGAAAATAAATAAAATCATCATCGAGCTTAAAACATCTTTAGATGCGTCGGAAAAAATAACTTTCAACCGGCGACACCTAGTGACAGAATTATATAAGTTTGCATGGATTTCAGGTGAATATCATTCAACGTTCTCAATATTATTGCTAGGAAAGTGTTTTTTCCTCTCTAATTTTTCAATTATCTTGAACCTTTATGGAACTTTTTTTTTCTTTTTCATTTCATATCTTATCCCATATGGTTTTTTCTTTCATTGAATTTATAGATTTTGAAAAAATTCTAATATCCGACCCGAAAACCCCACATACCAATTTTGAATCGATCGGACCATAATCCCCCCAAAACTCTGTGGTTTTGATTCTTTAATGGTGACAATAAAATCGAGATATATGCTTCCATTTGAAATGGGTCACACTGTAGAACTTCGTCAATTATATCAACCCCTTCACCGTCAAACCAATCGAAATATCAATCAGTAGAGAATGTCGATACTTTTTTCTTTGTCCCCATTAAAATATCCTTCTCGTCACACTGAATTCCGTAAAGAATCAAACAGGGAAACGTACTGTGAAGCACGACCGAATAACGGGCCATAAAACCACAGGAAAGAGTACTCTTTCATCTTCAAGTTTTGGCGGACCTCCGTACCCCTGGCCTAATTTCGGCAGATTTGGGCGTTTGGAGAGTCCCGTCGGTGTGTCCCCAGCTTTCACCGGAAAATAATAAAAAGCGTTATTGCATATACGAGCTCCCCGGAATCGAACATAAAGCCAAAAGGAATTTATGTCATCTCGAATGTGGCTCTTTGAAGAAAATTGATACCAGTCTTATCAACCAATCAGATGCTTTATTTCGACATTTTTTACTATGGTAACCAAAATTTTCTGAAAATTTTCACCCCACATTAGCATGTGCAAAAATTAATAAAAGGAAATTTCTCGGCACATGACAGCTATCATATAATTAGACAAAAAATTAGAAATAACATCCACTTTCTTTTTTTAGCCCCTATTGACATTTCCCCTGAAACCTAGCAAGAAAATTGTATGAAAACAATCAATTTCATATGATAATTTATCTGATATTATATAATTTATTTTACTGGGGCACGGGGAAAATAAAAAAATATCTCCCGCAATACGAACGTATCCACTTTCGTTGTTAGTCAATATTAATATTTCCCTGAAACCTAAATTGTATGAAATCAATTAATTTTACATAATAGTTTTTTTATTGGTGCCCCTTTTTACCCTATTTAAAAGCTTTCAGCGTGTTTAAATCGAATTTTAAAAAAACGCGGTTTTTTAAAAGGTAACCATAAAACAACATCAACAAATCGAAAACGTAAAGTCTAAATGACAAATTTTTTATTATTGATCTGACAGAATTCCTTTGTAACGACAAATAAAAATTACCCCAAATTCTTTTCATTTATATGGGGCTCCTCCATCCATTTGATGAACTTTTCATATTCTTTTTATATATATCACTGGATTTTCGCGGTATTAACCGCGATTCATTCACTATTCAAAAATCGATATTAAAAAAACACTTGCTCCTATTTCGGGGCACTCCGGCTGCGCCGTCGTGCTCGAAAAAAATCCGCGTGTTTTTAAAGCCCTTTTTTATCCACTTATCTTTAATATACTAATCGATTTATATATTTTTTTTTTAACTAGGGAACGGGGAAAATCAGAAAACAATCTCCCCAAACTCCCCTTACACACAGCCTTCTATTTTTTGTGAATAACGTCAAAATAAATATTTACTTAATTTTTCCCATTTTAAAATATAATTCCGGTATAGAATTTTCTTACCGAATCCCCCACGTGCTTGAATTAATTTCGGGAAATTTGTCTCGTACATGAATTTTTAAAGAAAATTATCCCTCGTCGATTCGCGAAAAATTTCCGGCAATAATTCATGCTCTAGGGAGATTATAAGTAAAAATTTTATACCAGTCATTTTCAACCAATCAGATGCTTTATTTCGACATAGTTACTATGATAACCAGCAAATTTTCTGAAATTTTTTCATCCACATAACATGTAGACGTAAAATTAATAAGTGGACATTTCCCGGCACATGACAGCTATCATATAATTAGACAAAAATAATATTGAAATAATATTGACAATATTTTTTATTTACTTACTTTATAAGTTGGAAATATTACAACAATTTATTGAGGTGTACTCTATAAATCATTAATTAATTTTAAATTCTTCAAAAATTCCACTTCTACCTCCTCTTTCCTAAGTGGTGAATAAAACACAGAACCGGTTTTTTTTTACAATATCCTGTTTCATAAAATAAAAATAATACTGAGACCCAGTTTTTTTTCTTTGAGTAATTGGATTTTGTGTCCAAAGAGGCACAATACACGCAGAATATTTGCCAATCTCTTTAAATAAGTTTTTTTTGCTCAGGTTTAATTCAGATTCTTCCCACTAGGTATGTTGTTTTTTACATTTTTTTTTGGGGACATTTTAATGTGCTGTGATTCTTTGCAAAAGGAACACAATTCAACGATTGAAAGTTCATTTTATTATCCCTTTTTTTCCTTATGATTGTATACAATGTTATAGGAACATAATCCCCAAAAAACATTGATTGACAGGGTAGTGAATTCAAATCCATGGCTAACTTTACAAAATATTTTTTCAACCGGCAACATACGCCAACAACATTCTATTTAGAATAAAGAATAAAATATCCCGATTTCCTGAATTATTTGAAAAACAAATTATTACCGCTATTAATTTTTCTTAGAATTAAACCTAAAAGCATATGAAAAACAAACAAAACAAAAAAAAAATTCCCTAAAACCTAGTAAGAAAATTATATGAAATCAATTATTTTTATATAATAATGTATCTGATATTATAAATTTTATTTTACTAGGGCACGGGAAAAAAAAAATCCCCCAATACGAACATTCACTTTCATTTTTATTTTATTTTTATTTCCCTGAAACCCAGTGAGAAATTTGTATGAAAACAATCAATTTTATATAAAAATTTATCTAATATTATATATTTTATTTTACTAGGGCACGGGGAAAATAAAAAAATCTCCCCCACAATACGAACGTATTCCCTTTCATTTTTAGTCAATATTAACATTACCCTGAAACCTAGTCAGAAAATTGTATGAAATCAATTAATTCTACATAATTATTTACTTAATGTTTTTCTATTTAAATATAATTCCGGTATAAAATTTTCTTACCGAATCCCCCTTTTACTTGCTTGAATTAATTGCGGGAAATTTTTAAAGAAAATTCATGTACTCAAAAAATTTCCGGCAATAATTCATGCTCTAGGGAGATTATAAGTGATAATTTTATAATATACCACGTTTATAAAATGAACTAAAAAGTATAAAACAATTTCTCCTAGCCCCATGCAGATTTATATCCACATCCACAAACTGATAACACCCAATACGGATTCAGAAGCAATTTCTCTATTGAAACTGCGAAAGTATAGTCAAACCATTTACAATTGCAGGAGCATAAAAAACAAGTTTCCTAGTCTTGAGGCGGAATCCTTTTAGCAGCAGAGGCGGAGATAACTAATTTTATTTAGATATTTGAATATTTTAAAAATACGTTAAAATAAAAAAATATGCCATTGGCATTTCATAGAGGGAACACTCCGTCAAAGAAGAGACCAATAAACGCTAAGGAATTTTCAAATATTATGAATTAATCACTTTACTCGATCACTCCTTTGTTGTTAGGTTGAGAACTTGAGTAATAAGAGCATCTACTGTCTGATGATGGTCGAACCGAGATTATTTCGCTGGAGCGGCCTACAGGTGGAATATCTCTTTCTCTTAATACAGGGAATGTGGGGCGTTTAGATAGAAGCACCTACCGATCTCAGAAAGATTGTTAAATAATGCACTTGGAAAAGCATTATAATCTACATATATATTTTATAATAGTTACATAGCATTTCCATCAGTTCTATATATTGATAAAATGATAAAATAGTCAAAGAACGGTTGAGATTTTACATTAGGTTAGTTTTTGGCATTCTCAAAGTCAAGTGGACTGAATATAAGTGAAAATCAATTGTTAAACAAACTGTTGATAAATATTATTCGAAAAATATGGGAACATAAAATATGGAGATGCATTTGAAAACATATAAAAATTTTAATTGATTCAATTTGCCCAAACATAAATCCAGATAAATATATGAACTTACTCCAGACCATCAGGTTTCAACACTTATTCACTCGATATTTGTTTTACACTATATTAGTTTAGTTGTATTATTATTTTATTTATTTCCGTGAAAGTTGTTTATTTACTTTTATATCGCACTGTATATTAGACTATAGTTGTATTGGTAATGTTTTTCTATGAGAGCATGAACTATCGGTTAGAGGTTTTGGTGTCTTATCTCGTTCTTGAAGCATTGATAACATTATTTTTATTATTAGTAAATACTGTTCAACTGGGTATTCACTTTGTGAATTATTTACTCGTGCAGTTCCTGTTTGACTTGATTGAAATTATCTTTCTTAATAATTTCGCATTTCACTGCAAGATGATTACTTGTCGATGAATTCATGACTGTCTAGTCAAGAGCTGTTACTTGGTTGATAGCTACCGCACTTCTATATGTTATATTGTTATATGATCACTATGTGAAAGTTTGAGCACTTCTCATCTTTCTGCACTACATGTTAATCGAATGCAAGTTTAAACACCTCTGAGCATCGTTCCGCGTCGTCTCGCGCTTTTTATATGATCTCCCCTTCCATGCATGGATTGTTCTTTGTTGAACCCCTTTGGTCACATTCCTAAAGTTAATCATTTTTTGCTTGTCATAATAAATCACAGTCTGAGTAATCATTGGCTCGTTACTGTAGCCGAAAGAATGTATAAAAAAATGAATGATATAGTTTCTTTGTTTACTATGAAATTCCTTAGATGTGCGTAACTCGGAGGGTGATGATTTGTTAATAGCTCTTTTGTGAAAGGGTGAATTTTTTTATATGCATTCCAGAGCTAGACAGTGTCTATCTATTTTTAGAGTTTCACGGTTTTGTTCATAATCCGAAGTGATTTTTATTAGGGAGTCATCCCTTATTTCTTTCTCAGTGAATTATATTTTCTGGTCATGGAGTTCATATTTTATTAATAACTTGTTTTATCTTACGTTTGACAGTTTTTCTGTAGTTAAGGGGTTATGACACCATAAGCGAGGAAGTATGTAGTAATAGGCAATCGGATCATCATAATTTCATTTTACTTTGGTCGAAAAAAAGCCATATATTCCAACAAAACACAAAAAAACTATAAAATATTTCAAAACCTATTTCGATCCCAGAATAGAGACGCTACTGGCTTTCATTTACTCAGACCTCCTGAAACTGGTGATTTATTAGTCTCAACGTATAGACACGCCTACAAGCATTATCATTGGCTTGCGGTCACTCAAACCCACGTTGACTATCGGCTCTTTTGATCTTCCTTTGATCTACCGATCGCCGACGGAGAACGTTTACGAGTAGTATACATTATTTTTCGTTTCTTTGTAGAGTTTTTCAGTAGAAAATAACTTATTTTTTTTAAATATTATCTTCAAAATAGTATTTTGAACTATTTGTATACACCCTAGGTTGCTATTGTACATTCCCCCCCATGCAGTGATGCAATACCTGATAACAGATTCTGCTAATGAGTAGTATATGGTTAGCATATTTTTTTTGTCTGATCTTTCAAATAGTGGAATTTGTGGATGAGTTGTCTCAGCCTGTTTCGTATGTAAAGGGCATGTTCATCCCATCGGATGTGTTTGTCTAAGACAACCCCTAAATATTTCATTTTGTCGGTTTTTTCAATCCTGGGGCATGTACATGGATCTTGATTACAATAAAATTTGTGTATTTTAAGGGTTTCATTTTCTGGTTGATCATTATTTTGTAGTGAGATAGTCATAAATTTTGTTTTGCCAATATTCAAACTTAATAGGTTGAGATCAAGCCATAATTTTATATCTTTCATTCCTTTTCAGCTGCTGCAAAACCTCTGACCAAGTATCTTTAGTGAAAACTAAGGCGGTATCATCAGCATATGAGACAAGGTGACGCTGGAAGTTTTGTATGTGTGTGATGCTGTTGATATACACCAGAAACAGTATAGGCCCTAACACCGTCCCTTGGGGCACACCAAGAGTCACTGTAGACCATTCACTTAACTGATCACCCACTTTGACCCTTTGTCTTCTCTGTGATAGATAATCTCGCAAGATACTCAGTGGTATGCCTCTTACTCCATACCTGAATAATTTATCTAGGAGTGGTTAAATTATACTAACAAACATTATAACGCAATGGGAATCTTCTTCTATCTTAGCCGAGCATTCGAAACCATAAACCCACAATATTTAGGTGAGAAACTTTTCAAAATGGGCATCAGGGGATCACTAAATCAGTGGTTCAAATCCTATGTGAGTAATAGAAAAATAGTAGTGAAAGTAAATGATAACCTAAAAATTACTTAAGGGCACTGGGATCGTGATACGAGAGGACCTCACAACCCTTAGGGTAGAACTGTTAGCCAAAACTGTGGAAAAAACCTCCCTTAGAAGTGTATGGACGGAAGCAGGCAAGATTTACGTTATTCTGAACAATAAGATAAACATAATAAAATCCAAAACTGACTTTTATAAAATATTTCTTGATACGGATGCTGTATAAATACCTATCATGTTATAAGGAGTATGAAGTTCGCTGGATGAACACATCAATAATTGTTACAAGTGTTACTTAACTTTTATTTATATTTTGTCTTATCAAACCTGTTCCATTAATTTTTTTTTTTCTTCTTACAAACATTTTCTTTTCAGTAATCGATACTACATATAAATGATAGATTTTTTAGATATTCTGGACAGTAAAAAAAGAAATTAAAACCTATGTTTTCAATGATTTTGAAGAATGGTGTAGGGTGAAAATGAAGCTAAAGAAGTCACGTTGGGGATTGTGCATTTTAATATAAGGAGTTTGAGGAAAACATTTTGATGAATTGTTAGTATACATAGCGGATAATCTAGAGAATTTGGACATCATTGTACTATCTGAAACGTGGAATATAGACCTGTAAGCGAATTCAATATAGATAATTTCACTGCTCACTATAATGAATCGAAGGTGAATAAAATGATGGTCTGATTATTTATATCAATAATAAACTAGTATCAAGTGTAACGATATGCAGTCTAACAGAAACGAAACTTATAAGAACTTCCATCATATATGAGAAAACTCTACAAGTTGGTATAACGGCTTCCTATCGACCCCCATCTATAGATATTTCAACCTATCAAAGGGATCTTCAGAACCACTTTTTAAACTTATCGAAAAAACCCAATTGAGATTTTTTCATTGGCGACATCAACATTATTTATTGAAAATTCGAACAACGTACAGAACTATTTAAATATAATGGATGAAAATGGATTTTATCATATAAATGTCCCTACTAGATCATTTAAGGAATCCAATAGTATAATAGATCACATTTTCGTAAATAAAAAAAAAAAAAATGCAAAAACATAAATATTGAATCGTCGGTTATACATACAAATTTGTCAGATCATTACACGACCGCACTTATCATACGAATACCGAACAAAAAACGAACTCACAAAAACGAATACCTCAATTAATGACACGACAAACTTCTATGAGAGAATTGATTATAAAAAACTAGATTCCCTTCTGGAAAAAGAAACGTGGCAAGAAACCCACAATTGCAAAGAGATACAGACCGCATATAACAGCTTCGTGTCAACTTAAAACATATTTAAACAAATCAACCAAAATAATAAAAATACCATATAAAAAAAGAAAACTAAAACCCTGGATTACAAAGGGATTGGTGATATCAATACGTAAAAGAGATAAAATGAAAAAATTATGCTAAAAACACAAAACAGAACAATTAATAATAGAATACCGGTTTATAGAAACAGACTAAACAATTTGATTAAACATACCTAAGAACGAATACTATAAACAGAAACGAAATGCCACCGAAGGAAACTCGAAGCAAACGTGGAAAATAATAAAGTGAGATAACAAATAACAACAAGGATAAAAAGAATGTTGCAGATATTCCAATGAAACTGCCAAACGGAGAACTAGCGAACGAGAATAAAAAAAAAGCAAATATTTTAAATGAGTATTTCACATCTGTGGGCATGAAAATGGCAGAAAAAATTGAAAACCAGATGTTCCCAATACCTTTTAAAAGAACCGTTTGTCCATACTAGTTTATTCCCTGCAGCCTGTTGAAAATAATGAACTGATTGAGATAATTTCTAAATTAAAAATAACTGTTCACCAGGTCCAGATAAAATAACTACAAAAACAATCAAACAAATTCATAGACACATTCTTGAACGCTCACATACATAATAAATCTCGCATATAGTGAAGGAAAAAATTCTTCCCAATGGAAAGCACCTACCGTAACTCCCGTTCACAAAACAGGGATAGAGGTGATCCAGAAATTATAGGCCAATATCTGTGATAGATAACTTCGCGAGAATATTCGAACAAAGTATTAAAAAGAGACTAATTGGATTTTTCAATACACATAATATAATAACCAACAGACAGTTTGGTTTTTACAAAATTCAATACAGAAAATGCTGTACTTGATTTCACAAAAAGTAAGTTGATGCCTGGATAGATGGAAAATGCTTAGCAATTTTTTCTTGACCTCAAGGCTTCGACACAGTTTCTCACAACATACTCCTAGATAAATTATTCAGGTATGGAGTAAGAGGCATACCACTGAGTATCTTGCGAGATTATCTATCACAGAGAAGACTAAGGGTCAAAGTGGGTGATCAGTTGAGTGAATGGTCTCAGTGATTCTTGGTGTGCCCCAAGGGACGGTGTTAGGGCCTATACTGTTTCTGGTGTATATCAACAGCATCACACACATAAAAAACTTCCAGGGTCACCTTGTCTCATATGCTGATGATACCGCCTTAGTTTTCACTAAAGATACTTGGTCAGAGGTTTTTACAGCAGCTGAAAAAGGAATGAAAGATATAAAATTATGGCTTGATCTCAACCTCTTAAGTTTGAATATTGGCAAAACAAAATTTATGACTATCTCACTACAAAATAATGATCAACCAGAAAATGAAACCTAAAATACACAAATTTTATTGTAATCAAGATCCATGTACATGCCCCAGGATTAAAAAAAACACAAAATGAAATATTTAGGGGTTGTCTTAAACAAACACATTCGATGGGATGAACATGCCCTTTACATACGAAACAGGTTGAGACAACTCATCCAAAAATTCCACTATTTGAAAGATATAGTAGAAAAAAAAAATATGCTAACCATATACTACTCATTAGCAGAATCTGTTATCAGGTATTGCATCACTGCATGGGGGGAAATGTACAATAGCAACCTAGGGTGTATACAAATAGTTCAAAATACTATTTTGAAGATAATATTTAAAAAAAAATAAGTTATTTTCTACTGAAAAACTCTACAAAGAATCTAATCTACTCGATGTAAGAAGCCTTTATACCTACTCATGCCTGATCTGGATGTTTTTCCATAAAAATGAATATGACACAACAACCAAAAAAAAACACCAGATCATGCGAAAATATGTCTGTGAATTTGCCATTGTTCAAGAAGATTCATTTCAAAGATTTGTACACTTCCATGGTCCAAAACTTTATAACTATCTGCCACTAGAATTTGAAAAAATTGAAAAATTAAACAAATTCAAATATTCCATAAAAAATTCATACTGCCAACAAAGAAAAATTGAAAATCTCTTTTTAGAAAGTACAAAAAAAAAAAAACTAATATCCAACCTAACACCTTTAGCTTCAATTTCTCCCCATCAAGCGTCAACTATATTTCACACACAACCCCCTTTTGATGAGTGCTGCAAAGCACAACACAAGCACTCAAGTGTTTAGGTGTAGCAGGCTACTCAAATTGGGTTGAAAAGTTATATATTTAATAATACTCATTTAATATTACTATGATTATATTCACTATGTTGTACATTGCCATCAATAAATAAATTGAATTGAATCAGATCCATTAATGAGGACTTGGGGACTCCACAAGGAGGAGTACTCGGAGCACTGTTGTTTTTACTTTACGTAAATGATCTTCCACAAAATATGAAAGTAACGAGTTTTTATGTACGCCGATGATACTACCATCATTGTGGCTTTCCCGAATCCAGATGAAATGGAAAATAAAATTGAAACAAATCAAAGATGAATTAAATATGGTGAAAAGCTAATCCATTTTTAATAACAATGGACAAAAGTTCCTTTTAATTTTCGAACAAATGCTATCGCCTATTATCTTGATCTGGTATTAGAAGTAACAGAATGTCGAAATTCCTTGATACACAATTTGGGTTTAAATTATCTTTCAACAAACATGTCGAATATCTATGCACATCACTAAAAAAAAATTGGGTTTTCTAACTCCCGGAAATTGAATTTCCTAAATGCGGCTTTTTTTGGCGGGTGTACATAACTTTATGTGATTTTTCCCCGGTTTTCCGCGTTTCACGGCCAATCTGTTGGATCAGTCCCACATATCTTTTTATTTTTGAAATCTACGCCAAAATTTTAACATTTTGGTTCCAACAAAGATCGATACAACCACTTTGGATTTTCGATGAAATTTAGGGTGGCTTTCTTGAAAATTTCACTTCTCCTTTTTTTCTACGATCGAAATGGGGTTTTTTTCTAAAACTAATTTGGCCTTCTTCATCGATTGGCGTTTTTCAAAAACTTCTCTATCTCTAACCGTTTTTCGGTTAGGTAACATTTTTTCTGGAAAATCGAGGAAAACAAATTTTTATCCGAAAATCTTTCCAAATGGTTTTTTCTATTTTCCATATGTAGCCAGAGTTTCAGACCGATATCCCTGTCCGTTTTTTTTGAATTTTCAAAGAGAAGTTGCACGGACTTCCTTCGCATAACCATTCTTCCCACTTTGGAGCGAAAAAAATTTCTTGTACCCCGATCCTCATAAAACGCCTCACCATTCGGAAGCAATTTTTCCATAATAAGCTAGAGTTTCTAAACGATATTGCGTTTGTTTTTTTTATGTTTTTTTTTCGAAAAGATGTTGAGGGTAGCAGCACGTAAACGCATTTTTGAAAAAAACATTTATTTATGTATAATATTCACTAAGCATTGGTATATATATTTCCAAAATGAGTATGAATATTTCCATCTGGGGACTAGCATCAGATATAAATGGATTTTCATAAGCAAAAACTTTTTTTTGTCTATCTTTATGTCAAATATAGAGAACCTTGCAGAGAACCATTTAAAACCACAAAACACTGCAAACTCCCTATCATTCACGTAGAATAAAAGAAATCCACCCCATATCACAAGGAACAGAAATGATTTATTTGACGAAAATGTAAGTATTGGGTATAAAAAATTGTAATGTAATTGTAAAATTAGTATCTAAAATACACGATTTACTTTACTATTTGCGGTGATTTTAACTTTGATTCATACTCAAATGTTAATTTTATATCATTATGAATTTGATGTCATGTTTCGATTTTCGCTTATTGGTGGATTGGCCACAAGGAGCACTAATAAGCTGCACATTGATTGACCAGATCTTTTCAAACTGTAACAATGATTCCTCATTGTTACAGTTTCATGTTTCGTTATTGATTGTGAAATTTCCGATCATCGGCCGATACTCACAATTGTGGTAAAAAAGGATCTAGGAAAAGATTTGTATATTTATGGTTACTATTATTTAGTTTTGTAATGAGTACGCAAAAAAATACATTTTTATTTTTAAAAACATAACTATTATGAACGAAAATACCAAAATGTACGCCTCCTGCAAGTATGCACGCCTTCAGCCCTTCTTGTCATTGACCCCGGGACTCTTTGGAAAATTCCTGGAGTATTCCTTATTGCTTCACAGAAACTATTACGCGGTTTCGCAATTCTTCCTCCAGTTAGAATTGGTTGACTGTACACCAAAGTTTTTGAAATGTCTTCAAAGAAAATAATCAAGACTGTTTAAGTTGGGATCTAGCTGGCCATGACTATGTTCCCCCGACCTATCTAGCGATTATGAAAGTTTTGGTTTGAATATTCGCGCCGGAAATAAAATGAGCAGGTGCACCATCGTGCATAATCCACATGCGATTTCGCATTAAAATAGGAACATCTTCTAACAGAATTGGCAAATTATCTTCAAGAAATCGGCGATAATTATGTCCATTTAATCTGCGTGGTAAAAAAGGTTCAATTATTCCAGCCCAGACATTTAATGACAACTGCACCTGGTTATGAGATTCCACGACTGCATGCGGATTTTCCTCGGCCAAAAAATGATTATTATGAAAATTTCTGATCCTGTTTTTAGTCAAACTAGCTTCGTCCGCGAATAAAATTTCCCTGTAAAATAAAGGATTTACGGTAACTTTTTGGAGAAACCATTGGCAGAAATTCACTCGTAATGGAAAGTCTCGAGGAAGTAGATCCTGAACCCGTTGAATGTGATAGGGTTATAATAAATAATCATGAAGAATCCTCCATACTAGAATATGGGCGATATTCAAATTATTAGCAACTTGCCTCGTACATATTTCAGGATTTTCGTCAACTGAATTTAAAACAGCTACCTCAATTGCTGGAATTCTTGCCATTCTATTTGGGAAGCGCTCTTGATACAGTCGCCTGGCTTCTTATGCCTTCCCGTCAGCAAGCCCATACGAGTAGTGCATGTCTGTTAATTCGGTATTTGTAAAATTTACCATGTTTTTTTTATTAAACAAGTTTTTATAACGTAAATAATATCAGGTATCTAGCTAAAGAGTGTCAAAATTGTTTATGTTGAAAACAACGAAATGTGTTCTTAGCATACTAGATGTTTCTAGCCCACAAGATGAATCCTACTACTCTTCAACGGCTGATTTCGCATAGGGACAAGCAAAAGAAATCAGTCTGAAAGCAGCCACGAGTTCCAGCCACGAATTTGCGGTGCTCATGTGGATGTGGGTCCGTCCGCCAGTGGTCGTTTACTGATGGTCAGAATTCGTGGCCAGCCATGAAATAAATTATATCGTTTCTGTTAAGAATGCGAGAATGTTTTTTGTAATAAATGTATGCTACGAGGAATCCTTGACAAGATGTATATGTCACCCGATTTTGTCAGGCTAAAATTAACCCTCTACTACCCCTATCATGAATTTCTTTGAAATTATTCAATTTCCATAAAAAAACGCACGATATTTTTTCCATAAATATATGCTACCAAGAATGCTTAACAAGATGTATATGTCACTCGATTTTGTCCGGGCAAAAATTAACCCTCTAACCCCAATTTTTTAAAATTTTTAAAAAAATTTGTCGGGCAAAAATTGACCCTCTACTACCCCTATCACGAATTTCTTTGGAAAAAAAGTCACTCTTTACCCCGCCAGTTTTGCTCCCAGTCCACTCTCAAAAGCCATAGGCGGCGCATTTCTACGAAAAGGGTAGTTCCTCAAGTATACCTATTTTATATTATCGGCAAGCTTTTTAGTCATTCATAAAATCCGTCATCTCATTGAATTTATAGTCTCCGACCCCAAAAAACCCATATACCAATTTTGAATGGAATCAGGTATGATAACAAAACTCGTCGCCATCTTGGAAGCGCTACATTCGTGATATATGTCACCGAACACCACCACATACCAATTTTGAATAGAATCGAATCATAATCCCTTTCTTTCACCATATTGGAGCCGCAATTTTGTTTTCTTTCTAGCAAAAATTTCATAATGCACTGTCACCGGAACTATGAACACCTGCCAAATTTCACGTTAATCGGACAACTAGAAGTGTGTCGATTCACTTGCAATATTTGAACTAAACATACACTTGTAAAGTTAATGAAAGCTCGTAAAAATAATTTCTTTGGATGTATAGCGTAGGTTATTCAGCGAGTTATAAATTAAAGAGCTTGCCACGCAAAGTTTTCAGTTCGAATACAAAAGCGGGGTAAGTTTTTGAAACTGTAAATAACATTTAATATATTTATGGAAAAAAATCCCGATCCACGCGTTTTTTTATGGAAATAGAATTATTCCAAAGAAATTCATGATAGGGGTAGTGGAGGGTTAATTTTTGCCCGACAAAATCGAGTGACATATACATCTTGTTGAGGATTCTTGGTAGCATATATTTATGAAAAAAAATCCCGATACACGTGTTTTTTTATGGAAATAGAATTATTCCAAAGAAATTCATGATAGGGGTAGTGGTGGGTTAATTTTTGCCCGACAAAATCGAGTGACATATACATCTTGTTGAGGATTCTTGGTAGCATATATTTATGATAAAAAATCCCGATTCACGCGTTTTTTTATGGAAATAGAATTATTCCAAAGAAATTCAGGATAGGGGTAGTGGAGTGTTAATTTTTTCCCGACAAAATTGAGTGACATATACATCTTGTTAAGCATTCTTGGTAGCATATATTTATGAAAAAAAATCCCCATCCTTATGAAAAAAAATACCCATCCACGCGTTTTTGTTTATGGAAATAGAATAATTTTAAAGAAATTCGTGATAGGGGTAGTAGAGGGTTAATTTTTGCCCGACAAAATCGAGTGACATATACATCTTGTTAAGCATTCTTGGTAGCATATATTTATGAAAAAAAATCTCCATCCACGCGTTTTTTTATGGAAATAGAATAATTTTAAAGAAATTCGTGATAGGGGTAGTAGAGGGTTAATTTTTGCCCGACAAAATCGGGTGACATATACATCTTGTCAAGGATTCCTCGTAGCATACATTTATTACAAAAAACATTCTCGCATTCTTAACAGAAACGATATAATTTATTTCATGGCTGGCCACGAATTCTGACCATCAGTAGACGACCACTGGCGGACGGACCCACATCCACATAAGCACCGCAAATTCGTGGCTGGAACTCGTGGCTGCTTTCACACTGATGCAAATGAATGCATTTTATTTTCTAACTCAAAAACCGTTCGCCGGACGAAATAAAGGCGAGAAACCATTTTTATGAGAGGACAATTATAAAAATAATATTTATTTGGAAAAAAGACAGTGGCGTATCATTATTTTGATCAAAAATATGGCAGGGCATGTCAACAGGGACGCCACTGATGAAAATTAAGAAATCCTTTATCATGGAAAAACCGTATTTCTATGCCTACTCTGCATATACCAAAATTGAAAAAAAAGAGCGGTTTAAGAGATATTGGGAAAAAACTGATTTTTTCGTTAAATTTCAACATCCTGTATCTCAGAAATAAAGCGGTTGCAGACCTATATTCATATGAAGAATTTTTCTTGAAATCATCCAAGAATGATCGCCCTTTAGGATTAGCATTCAATTATGAAACACCCTGTATATTTTTTAATTTCATTTTTAAATGTCATATTTTAATATTCGAATGACTTGCCAAAAACTGTAACTCGTTCGAATAAATCTATCTATCTATGTTGACAATTTCGGAAGATACGGGGCGGGGCTACTTTCATAAGAAGTAAGACACCCTGTATAGTATTCGAATTCCGTAAATTATGTATCGGAATTAATCTGAACATTCGTAGTATGGACGATCCATTCCGAGGTCCTGTGAAAAAACATTCTTTCGGAGAATTGATCCGATTGTAAATATCACCACTTGACATTTGCGTCGTTTGCAATTCAGGTGAAGCGAATCCTCGCAGCCTCCCACTGCGCTTGTTTGAAAACATCTCCATTCCCCAGCTTTGTACTGCTGTCGTCGACGGAAATAGTCCCTAAATATAATTGAAAAGAGAAAGCGTCGTCATTTCGAAAATCCTACCTAGTCGCTGGTACACACACAATGAAATACCTTTTATTGCCGTAAGAAGCGTGGACATGTTTTACGAAAACAGGCGATAGTTTTGTAACGTTCGGCATTAGCAGGTTGTAAAGAAGGTACCTTTAATGGATGACTGTTGTCAATTCGTGCTATTGTGACAGGTGGAATTGAATTCGTACAAAGGAATGCTCACTTAGTTCGAAATGCTGAGGGCTTTGTGAAATACATGGATCATTCGCAACGGTTATTAAAATTTACGAATACATTACCAGTTCTCTGAGTAAAACGTTTCTTGTTATTCTACAATTACTATTATCGAGTCAGTTTTTATTTATAAACGCTCCAAAACAGCTCCGATTTTGATGTTTTTTTTAATGTTGTATTCAATTATTTAAAATAAGTAACATTTTAGATAGGACACTTAAGTATTCATGTTGTTTAAACAACAAAAATATCAAACTTTTTCATGATTCGATTGAGAATGTTTCCCGTTTCAACATGAATACTCCCCCAAGAGGTTATCTTGAAGGATGGAAGATAGTGACTAAGGTTTATCTTTCACTCGCAGATGATTTAACATCTGATTTTACGAACATCCTGTTCATATTTTCAAATAAATCAATTCAAGTAAAATTCACTATTTTCGAAATTTAACGAATAAAATCAGCATAAAAAATGGCTTGTTGTGAATTCGATTTGTGTAATCACTAACGATATGACTAAAAAAATCTTATAGGCAATAAGTACAGATATCTCTAACATTCTTGATAGCCAGCCATAATTTCATAAAAATGAAAAATTTCTTATTCCTCAAGACAGCTGACTACAAAAACCTATTATACAATAGGTGTATGTTGGTCGCATATCCATAAAAAACAACTACTTCCTTGGCTAAATATCTAAAATTCGACTTCATCTTCCTGTTTCCCTTTCCTTTTTACCTATACACCCTGAACATTTCCTTATAGGAAAATCTTTGGTAAGTTCTCAGTGGTGGTTTTCCTGGACCTCTCCAGAACCCACCCCCAAAATATCTATGTTTGACTTTGTTTTCATCATTGCATGGAAATTATCATCATAAAGTCTGATAAAGCATACATTTCTGGAACCTTCATAAAATTTTCTACATTTTGGTTTTAATTAGGGCTATGTGCCTTGCGTGATTTTTTCACGAAAATAAAATATTTTGACTTCCTCCTCGAAACGCTGTATACCCACCAAATTGGCCACCCTGAATCGATTGGCGTTCGCAAAATTTCTCTATCTTTTGGCGTTCTCGAGATATAGATTACTTCATACTTCAAAGCTCTGAAAACTCCTGAAGAATTGAAAATATCTAAAATTCGACTTCATCTTCCTGTTTTCCTTCCTTTTTACCTATACACCCTGCACATTTCTTTTGGAAAATCTTTGGTGAGTTCTCAGTGGTGGTTTTCCTGGGCCTCTGTAAAACCCACCCCCAAAATATCTATGTTTGACTTTGTTTTCATCATTGCATGGAAATTATCATCATAAAGTCTGATAAAGCATACATTTCTGGAATTTCCTACATTTTGGTTATAACTTGAAGTCGATACGAATATTTTCGATATTCGTCGATTTTTAGGGGTAAGTGCCTTGCGTGATTTTTTCACGAAAATACAATATTTTGACTTCTTCCTCGAAACCCTGTATACCCACCAAATCGGCCACTCTGAATCGATTGGCGTTCGCAAAATTTCTCTATCTTTTGGGGTTCTCGAGATACAGATTTCTTTTTACTTCAGTGTCCTAAAAACTCCTGGAGAATTGAAAATATCCAAAATTCGACTTAATCTCCCTGTTTCTCTTTCCTTTTTACATATACACCCTGAACATAATTTTCGGATATTTTTTTAGTTAGTTTTCACTAATTTGTGACTAATTTTATGTTATAAAGTATTTAAAGTATATATTATTTTTGAACCAATCAAATGGTCGAAATTTCAAACAGAACCATCAGATCAGTTTTATACTGATAAAACCACAGTAGATTCGAGATTGTTTCGCGATAAAACCACACTAGGTCCTGTCAACGCATTCAATACCTAGAAAAAAACTGGAAATGTGAAATTGATTAAATAAGGGATTTTGTGTTCACTACATACAGTGATTTGATATTGAAATTGAAATATACCTTCTTCAACTCGTTAAATGAACTTCGTGTTGTCAAGTAAGGCGGCGAATGATTTAACTGCAGTATATTCAGAAAATCACGAAAAGTGGTGTTGGAGTAGTGGTTAGGTCTGTCTTGCGATTCCTAGCAGTGGAAGTTTTTGTCAAAATCAGTTCCAGATACATTTTTTTTATTCACATTGAAAAATTTAAATATATATATATATATATATATATATATATATATATATATATATATATATATATATATATATATATATATATATATATATATATATATATATATATATATATATATATATATATATATATATATATATATATATATATATATATATATATATATATATATATATATATATATATATGAAGTGGAAAATTGCATCTGTGGAAAATACATGAAAGGAAAAATTGTGGCATATCGGACAAATTATTAAATTAAAGAAAAAACCATCTTCAAGCAAGATTCGAACCCACGACCTCTAAATCTCTAGTCAGATGATCTACCAACTCAGCTATTGAAGACATAGGTTCCGCCTGCATATTTGTGGACAACTTTTTCCAATAATTTACTATTAATGTTAGTAAGGTAGAAAAGATCTCGTGTACTCGTCAGTGGCCGTCAAGACCAATTAACGTTTCACCCTAACATGCAGACGGAAACTATGTCTTCAATAGCTCAGTTGGTAGATCATCTGACTGGAGATTTAGAGGTCGTGGGTTCGAATCCTGCTTGAAGATGTTTTTTGTAATTTAATAATTTGGCTGATATGCCACAATTTTTCTCAGGTTATGGTTCGATGGGTAAAGTAACCAAATGCAGGTTGAAATATTTTTTGGGCATTTTTTTTATTTTTTATTTTATTAAACAAATTACGTTTTGCCTGGGAGGCTTTCAGGTTTCTTCAGATTTTGTCTGCCAAAAACAAATTCAAAGGGTTAACGGTTGTTGGGTTCTTTTGCCCATTGTATTCTGGGGAACATTTTTTGTTTCTTTTTCATTGTAAGTTAGGTTCTTGAGATGGAAATATCTGGTTTCTTAATATGTGATCGATGAAATAAATCGTCTTCAATTGTTGACATTTCTTCCAGGCAAAACGTAATTTGTTTAATAAAATAAAAAAAGCCCAATCAATCCAATCCATACTATGCTACATGGTTCAAGAAACAAAATTGAATATATATATATATATATATATATATATATATATATAGTATTTGAGTGAGTTCAAGAGCAGTGAATAATCATTGTGAATGAATGAATCTGTAAAACGATTTCTTCGATTTTGGAACGAGAAGAATTATTGTAACTTAATTCTGGTAGTTTTATTCCGTTTCAAATGTGATTCGGTAGGAAATATTCTCATCAAATATCCTTTGTGCTAGAGGATTTTATCGCAAATTTTTTAACATTTTTCCTCTAGCATTTTACCTCTAGGAAATTTAATTCTTGCAATTTTTCGCCCTTATTACCAAAGGATCCAGATAATATGACCGCCAACCGCAGTCGGTAGAATTTCTAGGCAAAATGGTTTCTCGAAAATTTTCAGAAAAATGAGCGATAAAACCCTTAGCACTTATGATATTACCCTCGAAAAAAGGCTAATGAACAATGTTCCTAAAACACTGTGGAATCAATATTTTTCAAGAAACCATATGAATAATGGGAACAAGAAAGAGTGTTTTGAAGGGTTGGGGATGAATTGCATGAATGATAAATATTATGGCTCTACTCCGGAGTTTATGAATTGCTCTCCTCAATTCCTTCTTGCTGTGATACGAAAATACTAGATTACTATACAGGCACCCCTATTATTTCCTAATACTATCCAGTGCTGACTGGGCATCCTAGTATTCTCATGGATTTCTTGTTTATTTTTTGTTCCTTCATCTTCTTGGAGAGCTTCGATCGATCCCCAATTTCAATCTTACTCCCAGAACATAATATAATAAGTTGCTCTGTTAATATAACAATTGAAAGCAACGAGCCATCGTCGGAATAATGAGCTACTCTGCAATCTCTGGTAGCCTGGAGGTTCAATAAATGTCAATGAATGCAGAATCGGATTCGTTTCACAAAAGATATTTTATTCACACCTACACCAGCGGTGCGATTAGATGCAAAGGTTTGTAGGCCACAACAGAGACGATTAGGAAATGCAGTTGAACAGGAAGACAAACATAAAAAAGATGTAGTTGGTCAATTATTTTGTGATTCGTCTATTTCTGAAATAATCTTCGTTTTTACGCTCTTCTAGTGATCTTGATGTCTCACCAATGAAAATATTTCGCACAAACAAACTATTGTTCTATGTGACATTTTTACAAGCTTTTTTTTAGTTTCACCTGTTCCGATGTCTGTTTGTGAGTTTGTAATCAAAGTTGAATTTGACCCACTTCTATTTGTCCGATTAATTTGAAATTTGGCAGGTGTTCATAATGCGTTATAGAATTTTTCCTAGAGAAAAAAACAGACTGGCGGCTCCAATATGGCGAACGAGTTCATTGATTATGGTCCGATTCTATTCAAAATTGGTATGTGGGGGTTTTTGGGGACAAAGATCATGATTTTGTTGTCAAAATTCATAAATTTAAGATGACAGCTCCAATATGGCGACGACTTTTGTGGTTATAGTCCGATTCCAATGAAAATTGGTGTGTTCCAAGAAAACTCTTAGTCATACCCCACAATGTTTATTACCCTCTTAAATAGGGGTGGGGCATGTTTCGGACCCATAAAGGTCCGTCATCAGCCAAAAACGAAGAGTAGTATTCTAAAAAGGGGAGGGGTTGAATCAATGTTTGGATTCTTATATACAAATTTGAAATTAAAAATTTAGCCAAATAAAAGGTTTTTACTCACATGGGGTTTGGAAGAACAAAGTAAAAAAGGTTAAAAATGTCTGAGGAACGTTAAAATCCGTTCATGTTATTTGAAATAAAAACAATACAAAACAAAGACATATCGGATAATGTCTAATCAAAACACAATTCGACCTCTCAGCGATCAACTGTATGATTGACGAAAGAACATTTGATAAAATTCGACAAGATGATTTGCTATGATTAAATATACAATGCCTGACATCTCAACGTGAATTTTAAAAGGGAGGATATAAAGCAAAGGTGAATAGCGATATTATTAAAATGAAGGTGACATCTAGCTAAGAAGGATTAAATCACTGGGAAGAAACTAAATATGCAAATTCAACGGGTGATAACCAAATTCAACAAGTGGCTTTCTATGAAGTTGAAAAATCAAGGTTGGAAATTAGGAAATATAATATTTATTGAAAACAAGGGAGTTGAAGAAAGCAATACAATCTAAGTTGATCTGTTCATTCAACGAAGTTACATTACTGTTATTGATGAAGGAGTTGATTTTTTTATTTTTAGAAGATTGAGTTTATTGCTTTTTTTATATACGTGTAAGATCTTTAGGTCTTCATCGATTTGAAAATTGTGTTCCGAATTGAATATATGATTAGCGAAAGAAATTTTTGTGTTAGCTTGAAGAATGTTGGTAACGGGATGTTTTTCGATAATCTTGACATGCTCAATATATCGGTCAGAGTGGAAGAAAGATCATTACCAGAGTCATGGAACATGACAAGATTATCGTAAACATTCTCCAAGCTAACACAAAAAGTTCTTTCGCTAATCGTATAATCAATTCGGAACACAATTTTCAAATCGATGAAGACCTAAAAATCTCACAAGTTTATGAAAAAAGCAATAAACTCCATCTTCTTGAATTTTTTTAAATCAACTCCTCCATCAATAACAGTAATGTAACTTCGTTGAATGAACAGATCAACTTCGATTGTATTGATTTCTTCAACTCCCTTGTTTTCAATAAATAAAATGTTCTATTTCCTAATTTCCAACCTTGATCTGTCATAGAATGCCACTTGTTGAATTTGGTTATCACCTGTTGAATTTGGATATTTAGTTCCTTCCCAGTACTTTACTTTAATAATATCGCTATCTACCTTTGTTTTATATCCTCCCTTTTAAAATTCACGTTTAGATGTCAGGCATTGTATATTTATCAAATGTTTTTTCGTCAATCCATGCGCGTGAACTATCTCGAAAGCGACGTCACAATTTTCTTGATGATCTGCCCGTTTTCCAAGGAAGGTGTAGGAAGTGTCATCGATATGGTCATAAACAATCAGACTGTAAACAGGAGACAAAGGGCATCATTTAGGAATGAAACCACCTACTTCATCTCATATTAAAAGAAATTCAATAATCTGTACTCATTGTCAAAAGGTGGGTTTGTTATCAAAAACATGTGGTACCCAAATGAGTTTTTTCCCCAAAAAAGTAATGGGCTTTCAGATCACCTTATTTACATTTTGGCAAAGTTAAGAGATATTAGGTTCAGGCTCATTAAAAAAAAGTTTTGGGCTTTCAGATCCCTAAATGTGTAATTAGGCAAATGTATATGACATTAGATTCAGGCTTAGATCCCAAAAAAATATTTTGGGCTTTCAGATTTCTAAATTAGCATTTATTCAATGGTCTCTTAAATTATATTCAGGCTCAGATCCCCAAAATCTTTCGGCTTGCATTGTTTATGTTCACTTATGGCCTTATAGAAGGGTCGATTTTTATTTTGAATTGCGTTCGTTTTTATGTAAGAAAATGTTATACAGCGTGTCTCAAATTTTTAAAAGACCTGTCCGTGCGTATCTGGATGATGTATTTCCAGGCAGATGGATTGGTAGCTGTTGAATGGCCTCCCAGGTCTCCGGATTTAACACCTATGGATTATTTATTATGGGGGTACTTGAAAAGCAAGGATTTTAACACCAAACCGGAAAACATTGAGCAGTTACAAGAACGAATACGACAGGAGTGTAGACTAATTTCCGCCCAAGTAATTAGAAATGTCCAAGACGAGTTTAAATTCTGTTTAGGATATTGTCAGTTAGTTGATGGACAACATTTTGAGCATTTATTGAAAAAACATATTTGAGTCGATAGCAGATAGATCAGGTGAATCTCATTTTCGAATTAGTTGATGTTTGTTAAATATCTGTCAAACGACAAGGAATAAAAATTTGATATTTGGTACGCATGTGTGACTTACTATACCCTTCAAGAATATTCATAAAAAAATTAGGATTGCCATTTAAAAAAATAGTCGTAGACGTCATATCTCAAATTTAAGACTCGCTGTATAACATTTTCTTACATAAAAACGAGCGCAATTCAATAAAAATCGACCTGTCCGGGCATATTTCTAACAAAACAACTGTCTTTGAGTTACTGAATGTATTCCAAGTTAGAAACTCGCACTGTATATTCTTAAAACACCACCGATAATGAATCCCCTACTACTTATTATTACCCTTGATAATACAATGAGTCAGTTAGCAGTCGGCATAAGTAAATCTCCGGCGTTACACACACCACCATTACCATTCCTTTCGGTTGGCTATCTGAAATCTTCATCGAGATATTCAGATATTCGTTCCATCAAGTGGTCTCGAAATCTCCCAAGATTCGTGTCAAGGACCCCCTTCCTTCCTACCGACAAGACACCACACTTATAATTTGGAGATCGTTGGGCAATATTGGTGGTAACAGGTCTATTTTTATTGCCGAAGTTGAATAATACCTTGATTGTTCACGTTCGAGCAGTGGCGTACCTGGGCCGTAAAATCACTCGGAATATGGCTCCCAGTGATTTTACGGCTTCTGTTCGGTTTGGTTTGATTTCAAAGTTTAACATTTTTGTTTGATTTTCATTTAGACAGAGCTTATTTGCATTAAACCAATCTGATGTGTCTTTTACAATGTCATTCACAAGAGATGTCAAATAGGTGAGAAATACTTGCAAACATGACTGAAAACTGGCGAGCGCGTGAAAGCGGGATAGGGCAGCAGACGTGGGGAAGCGATTTTCGATGAGAGTTTTGCCAGCACACTGTTTTTATCAGTTTCGGTGGTTTGGTGAAATAATGTCTTTTTCGCGGTTTTTGTGGCTTTTTGTTTTCAATTTATCAACGCTTTTGTTGCGATCTGCACCTCCATCTCTGGATTCTTACATTGGGGGGTCATTTATTGATGGGGAACACGCATGTGCCCCTTTTCTACAATATTTTGATTTGCCACACATATTATCATCTAGAAAGCTCAGCAACATACTTAGAAATTGAAAACATGTTTGATGTTTTTCATAATTCGAAATTGAAAACGCCAACTTTCATATCACTTTCAAAAACGTACTCCTGACGCCTCTGATGGACGTATGCATCGTTACTTCACACAGTTCAAACTTTTACCGCTAGTTGATTCGAACTGTCAACTATAATTTCATCTGTCTGTTTATATTTTGCTAATAATTTTTATTATCCTAATATTTTCAACTCTCAACTGAAACATCATATTAAAATTATAGTTTAAAAAACTAAAAAAACACGCTTATATAGCAATAAGAACTAAAAAGTTAAAAATAAATTATAGTTTAAAAAAACCAAAACCAAAACTAAAAAAAATAGAAAATAAGAAAAAAAATTATTTTATTTAAAAAAAAGCGTGGGGTGCATGGTATCAATTACCTATGATCTGAGACATTTCTTACTTTACTGCCCTAGGTGTGTAATGTACTATATAATTATTGATACCATGCACCCCACGCTTTTTTTAAACAAAATAATTTTTTAGTTTGGTTTTCTATAAAAGCGTATTTTTTACTTTTTTAAACTATAATTTATTTTTAACTTTTTAGTTCTTATTGCTATATAAGCGTGTTTTTTAGTTTGGTTTTCTATAAAAGCGTGTTTTTTTAAACTATTATGTATTATTAACTTTTTAGTCCTTATTGCTATATAACCGTGTTTTTTTAGTTTTTTAAACTATAATTTTATTTTTAACATTTTAGTCCATATTGCGTGTAACGTGTAAAAATATCCGACCCAAAAATCCCCACATACTAATTTTGAATAGAATCGGACCATAATCACAAAACTCGTCCGCCATTTTGGAGCCGCCATCTAGAATTTTTCAATTTTGACAAAAGAATCATAATCTCCGACCACGAAAACCCTCAGATACCAATTTTGAAGCGAATCGGACCATAATCACAAAACTCGTCCGCCATTTTGAAGCCGCCATCTTGAATTTTTCCATTTTGACAAAAGGATCATAATCTCCGACCACGAAAACCCTCAGATACCATTTTGAACAGAATCGGACCATAATCACAAAACTCGTCCCCATTTTGGAGCCGCCATCTTGAATTTTCCAATTTTGACAAAAGAATCATAATCTCCGACTAGGAAAACTTCCAGATACCAATTTTGAAGCGAATCGACCATAATCACAAAACTCGTACGCCATATTGGAGCCGCCATTTTTTTTCCACACAAAAATTTCTTAATGCATTGTCACCGGAATTATGTACACCTGCCAAATTTCAAATCATTCGGACGTCTGGAAGTGGGTCAAAATCGCGCCCAAAGGAGTCGGTTACAAACAAACAAACATACAAGTGAAGCTAATATAAAGCGTGTAAAAATGAAGTTGAATTTATATTTGGGATGAAAGAATAGTATTGTCCATGAATATTCATGAAACAACCACAATTGGCGCTAGTGTTTGGGGGTAGTTATCGAATTTCAATTGAGGAGCACCTACAAATTTGAAAATTTTGACTGTATTTCAGGATTTGAGAAATTATTTTTACAAAATGTAATTTTTGAGGATCAAACTGATGCATAGAGAAAACTAAATAAAATCATGCGTGTTCCCCATTCAGCTGTGGTTGTTTGTGTCCTTTTTATAAGCGAAATTGTTTTCACTTTCGAGGGTTTTGAAATCCTAACCCCACTTTTTCACTCTGGCGAACCAATACGGTCGAAATTCCCGTACTCGGCGGTTATTAAGGGTCACAATGGCCTGCAGTTTTCCAATGGCCAGATATCGTGTTAGAAACACTATTTTTACTCTTTTTGGGCATTTAGATCACTTTCAGCACACTGTTTCATTGTTTTTAAGTTGACGAAGGAGTTTATAATTCAGTTTTTCAACACTTTGGGGTTTATACGGCACTTTAAACTACTGAATTTCCCGATATTCGCGGAGCACATTAAAGCTCTACCAACTACAAAATGACACAATTAAAATGAAAATATTATCAGAAAAATCTATACAAGTGTAGAAAGGGCAAACTAATTAGTTCACCCCGATAAGTTATTGCGTTCACCAAATATAAAGAAGTATCTTTTGAATTAAAAAAAAACATTTTTTTTGATAGGCAAATTCAGAAAACGAGAAGTTATTGACTAATTGAATCATTTTTCTATAGGAAATATAATTTGGTGAACGCAATAACTTATCGGGGTGAACCAATTAGTTAGCCCTTTCTACACTTGTATAGATTTTCCTGATTATATTTTCATTTTCAGACTGTGGAAGGTTACCCAAAAAGCATGTCAAGAAACGTTGTTCCTCCACAAAAAACCACATTCATTCAATAATAGACACAATTAAATTATTCATTGCCTTACTTGAAAAACTGAGGCTTTCTAACATGCTAAAAAAGGTATATTTGAACTCAAATATCAAATTACTGTATGTAGTGAGTTCAAAATCCTTCAGTCCATCAATTTTGTATTTCTTATTTCCCTATATAGGAATTGAATGCGTTGACATTTAATTCTGGCAGGAGCAAGTGTAGTTGTCACATACTCGTATATAATAGAAAGAGACAGACAGAGAGAGAGAGAGAGAGAAAGTCGTATGGAGGGGGCATAACACTTTTTCAGCACATTTGAGAAATGTTGAAGAACTGAGAATTAACGGCCAAAGTTATTCAATACAAGCAAGCCCATAATTTCTCTTGACATGTTTTTTGGGTAACCTTCCACAGTCTGAAAATGGAAATATAATCAGGAAAATCTAAAACTATATAGAGAAGTATCCTTTGAATTTTGTAAAATTCTTTTGATAGGCAAATTCAGAAAACGACAAGTTATTGACTAATTGAATCAATTTTCTATAGGAAATATAATTTCTTGAACGCAATAACTTATCGGAGTGAACTAATTAGTTTGCCCTTTCTACACTTGTATAGATTTTCCTGATTATATTTTCATTTTCAAACAGTGGAAGGTTACCCAAAAAACATGTCAAGAAACGTTGTTCCTCCACAAAAAACCACATTCAATCAATACTTACAAGCCCATAATATTAAGCAAACCCCAGTGAAATTAACATCCTAAAAAACATGTAAGTACCTGCGTTGTTGTTGAGTTGAACTGGATTAATTTCAGTTACTTTTCTAGTTAGTGGTTGATTTGGTGAGACTTCTGGGTTCCTATGGGAGGGTTACTCGTATATTCTGTGGTTCCTCCTTGCCATAAAACGTTTGTACAAACGTGTGAACTTATATATCGCGCAAATAAAATTGATTCAGTGAAATCGTTATATGAGGTTGTCACTTACTTTTTACTTTTTACAGCATTGATCGATTTTTTTCTTCGCTCCAATTTCCAGGCCGGTTTTTGGAAAAGTATAAAATGTACACCAACTTTTTTTTCCATTATTTGTACAGTTCGCAGCACAACGAATTTAACGTGGATTTATCAAAACAAATTTGACAGTCCCGATAATGTTTCACATTTCTGCCAAAGCGTGCGCTGCGATCGATTTGACTGTCCCCACCAAGCACTTCGCACATAGCCTTTACCTAGTGTGCTTTCGGGTCATTGAATTTTTCAACAAACATTTATACAAAAGATGAAAAAGTTACGAGCTATTCAAAGTTTTGTGAAAAGTACAATGAAATTTTCCTTATTTTGAGTATTGTAATCATGATTGGTATTATTTTGAGGCAAAACAAGTCAAAAGTTTCTTCAAATCCATGTTCTCAGAAAAAATAACTTCTTCAGTTTATTAATATATACATATACAAGTTCATGAGAAACGAACACCAAACACAAAAAGATGAACAAACTCAACTGATGGCAATCGTCAACCGTGTTTGATTGCTACCCAGTTTTCTTTTTTAATTTACTAATAAAAATTACGAACGAAAAGAGAATGAAAAAACTTTTTAACAAAAAATTAAACCGACGAAAAAATCAACTGAAAAGCAAAAAATAAAATAAACCTTCTTAGTCTAAATGATAATTGAGCTCCTAAACTAATGTAAGTAACTGATTTTGAGTCGGCGCCAAACAAACAATTATCGAAGATCAATATCTATGAAAGAAGTCATCAAAACGCAGCCGTGCATCTCGCTGCCATCATTTTACGCTTCACCTAATTCAATTGCTAGTTTGTTTGGCGCCGACTCAAAATCAGTTACTTACATTAGTTTAGGAGCTCAATTATCATTTAGACTAAGAAGGTTTATTTACTTTTTAGTTTCCGTATTTCGTCGGTTTAATTTTTTGTTAAAAAGTTTTTATTTTTCAATTTTTTGTGGCTAAAATCTACCAATTACTACCTACTTGTTTCTTGATTACTTCCAAAATACTTACTTACCCACCTTACTTCAACTATTACCAGTTAAATAATATGATTATCTACTTTTACTATTTGTTGTAATATAAATTATTTTCGTTGTTCTGGTTAGTTTATTTCATTACTTTGTATATCATTCCATCCTCTCATAAAATATACTGATTTTGACGGAACAAGAATAATGTCAGTAGCGATCTGTCATTGTCAACTACGTATGTGTGTGCTAATGTTCACTAGTGAAAAATCAATTATCCCCTATTTTTCTACCCGTAAGGGTGGCTAATTCCTTTCGAAATCCAAATATAAGGTATACCCTATCTATTAAGAAAAGAATCATCCAAATCGAAGATCCCAGTACAAAGTTATGCCTGATAGAATCGGTTAACGGACCAGAATTCAGAGGGTGAGTGATCAATATCCTTCATTTCGCTACCCTTAGGGTGGATTTCATCTTTAAATTAAAATGGGACGAAATTCGAAGTACACCCTATCCACCGAAAAAGAATTATCGGAATCGGACGCCTCAGTAAAAAGTTATGCGTGATCATACATAAAAAAATATGATGATGATGATGATGGAAAAACATAAAATATACTTATTGGTTTCGTCGGTTAAAAAGAGGGAATAAACCACCTACTAGAGATATTTTTACGCGACTACGGCGAAGCAAAAAGAGGGGTTATGATATTGACCGGTATGTATCTGGGTAGGTATGTAAACTACTTATCATAATTAGACAAATGAGGAATCGTTGAAAGCGTCATGAAATAAAAAATAATATTTTTATTGATGCCGTGTTGGGTATCAAATGAAAGGGCTTAATTAGCACTTTTCAAAAATATACCCAGTGTTAGCTGTTGCATGCACCCGATAATTGGGAATAATTCCTAAATCACGCCTCAGATGTGTACCAAACATATTTTCTCTCCAAACCTACCCAAAATACGTATATAATAAATACGTATTTCATTAAGTACTATGGTACCGATGTTAAAGTTATATAAAAAAACGTGTGTAATAATAATGACACAAGCTGGGAGTACGTCCACGCGGTATATTACCTAGGTACATGTAAAACAATAAAACCTAAAAAAAATGTAAAGCGGCTCTGCAAATACTTTATCACGAAATTATAACCCCAAAATAATTCAAATAAAAAGTAAGTTCAAACCCGACTACTGAAAAATCACGCTCTAGAAAGTATGAAATAAAACTAAGTTCAAAAACTAAAACCGACTACTGAAAAATCACGCTCTAAAAATTATGAAACAAGAAAATATTCTCATCTGAAATTGTTATTGTCAATATTTATCGTCTATTAAATAAACAACTTACACGTAATATATTTTAATGTATTCAATACATATTCATATGTCATCATTTGAACTTGATCATATGAACTTTATCAACTACATACTGTTTGTTGACGATGCAACTTTTTATCACTCAGACAGTAATCTGAACGATTTGAATCAAGTATCAGCTCAGATTTTTCCCGCAATCAAGCAGTGGCTAACTCCTAATACCCTAAAGTGTAACGAAAACAAAACGGAATCTATTATTTTCTCAACAAAAAATATTGTTACTCATGAGAAATCAGTTAAACTCCTTGGCATCCATATTGATCAATCCTTGAAATGGTCAAATCATACCGAAGTGCTGAGTAAAAAATTGTCGACACAAACTTTTATATTAAGGAAAATCAGCTCTTACATAAGTCCTGGGGTACTACGCACAGCTTATTTTGCGCTTTTTCATTCTCACCTATCATATGGTACATATCTATGGGGCAACTCCCCTTCCTCAAATCGGGTTTTCCTGATGCAGAAACGGGCAATTAGGATAGTTGCAAATGCAAATTATAAGGACTCTTGTAGACCCCTATTTTCAAGCCTACATATTATGACTCTTCCAGCCGTGTACATCTATCAGTCTCTTGTAGAAATACACAAAAAGAATCAACAATTTCAGACTCACAGAGATATTCATTGCTATGAAACAAGAAACGCCAACAACCTTGTTGATAAATTATATAGATTGGAAATTTCAGCTAAAAATAGCTTGGACATAAAACTTTATAATAAACTGCCAGAGAAAACCAGAAACCTCTCAATTTATAAATTCAAGAAAAGAATGAGCAAAGTACTTTCCACGAATAATAATAATAATAATAATAATTTTATTTGCTCAAAATACAATAAAACATTGAATCGTGCAATACATTCAAATTATAGCAAATAAATAGAGTAGAAAACCCATAAAAGGTAAAACCTTGTGCATGGGTATACTACTTATGATATATAAGCCTAACCTATAAAATATAATAGGATAATGTTAAATTGTAAAACAGTAGGTAATTCATCGACAAATACATTCAGTATGTTTATTACAGTTTGAATAAAATAAAATAAGTAAATAAATAAATAAAATGTTTCTGCCATTTATTGTTTTGGTTTTCATCTTTGTATAAGAGCTATTTTGGTGCAGAGCTGCGATAAATTGAAATTATTATATATACATGACTCGGTTTATAGAATATATATATTTTTTTGTGTTATATAGGGTTTGATTTATGATTCTCTCTGAAATATTTGAAGAACCTGGTTGGGAGCTAAATTCAAGAGCCATATTTTTATTTTAATTTTGAAAATGCCAGAACTATTGATGTTTTTTATTTCATTTGGGATTTTCCTGTAAATTATAGGGCTCAGGTAAAAGAGAAATCTTTGGTTTTTTGTCGTTCCAACCTTTGGTATTTTTGTAGTTTGATTTTTTAGTCTAGTGTTGTATGGATGGTCAATTTGGGGGAGCTCATATTTGTGTTTATGATGGTAATATGCAAGGTTCAAAAAGTATAACTGATGGATTGTGAGCAGTTTCGATTCTTTGAAAAGTTGTTCTGTTGGGAACCTGTAATCTTTTCCAAACATTATTTTCATCAGCCATTTTTGGGTAACTTCGAGGTTTTTAATTTAATTGTTTGTCATTCCTTCCCAAACAAGTATACCATAGTTAATATGTGTTTGGGCTAGACTGGTGTACAGTATTTTCATTTGTGGTAAGTTGAACAATTTTTTGTATAATTTAAATTTAGTTATTAATGATCTTAGTTTTTTGGTAACATATTCAGCGTGTTTATGCCATCTGAGATTTTGATCTATGATTAGACCTAGGTATTTTATACTCTCTTTCATTCCAATTTCAATGTTTTCGTTGATGTTAATCATAATTTTATTATATGTTGGTAAGTTATTATTATATATTGCGAATGGAATGAAGTGAGTTTTGGAAAAATTAATCGTCAGTGATTTATTGTTAAACCAATGTAATAGGGTTACCAAATCTCTTTGAACTCTAGTTTTCAGGTTGTTCCAGTCACTGCCTCGATATAAAAGTGCTGTGTCGTCTGCAAAGCTGATGATATTCGCTTCCACACCAATATTGAAGAGATCATTTATATAAATATTGAATAGGATCGGTCCAAGGACCGTTCCTTGGGGCACTCCATACTCAATAATATGGTCTGAGCTATATGAGTTATTGATTTTCACCCTTTGTTTCCTGTTAGATAGATAACTGGTGAGAAGTTTCAATGGCCCATCTCTAAAACCTATATTTTCCAATACTTTCAGTAATTTATGGTGACACACCGTGTCGAAGGCCTATATATACTATATATAATCTACACGACTACTTCAGTTTACCAAACTCCCTTTTCCACACATAGATTTTAACTATTTGTGTTATTATACTTTCATATATTTATTCAAACCTCATTGTGTTATATATTATTGTGTACATCTTTTTTTGTATTTTCTAGTATGTGCATGTGAGTGTATATGTGTTCACATTGACTTATATGGACATATGACTGTGCGTCTTAGACGTGTATTTTTTTTCAATGACTTGTGTAAAGATTTTTATAATCAGCTGCACCAAATAAACTCTACTCTACTCCACTCTACTCTACCCCACTCACTCTACCCCACTCTACCCACTCCCCACTCCACTCCTCACTCCACTCCCTACTCCCACTCACCTACTCCCACTCCACTCCCACTCCCACTCTACCCCACCTCACTCCACCTTCCCACTCCCACCTCACTCCACTCACCTCCACTCCCACTCCTACTCCACTCTACTCCCCACTCTACCCCACTCCCCACTCCACCTACCCCACTCCACTCCCACCACTCTACTCCCACCCCACTCCCACTCTACCACCCCCACCCCACTACCCCTACTCTACCCACTCCTACTCCCACCCCCACTCCACCTCCTACCTCACTCCCACCTACTCACCTACTCCACTCACCTCCACTCCCACCTACCCCACTCCACTCCCACCTCACTCTACCTCCACTCCACCCACTCCACCCTCCCCACCCACTCTACCTCCATCCCCCACTCCTACTCCACCCCCCCCCCACTCCCACCCCACCTACTCCCACTCCCACTCCCACTCTACTCTACCCTACTCCCACTCCACTCCCACTCCACTCTACCTCTACCTCCCCACTCCTACCCCCCTCCCCCACTCTCCTCCCCACCCCACTCTACTCTACTCTACTCTACTCTACTCTACTCTACTCTACTCTACTCTACTCTACTCTACTCTACTCTACTCTACTCTACTCTACTCTACTCTACTCTACTCTACTCTACTCTACTCTACTCTACTCTACTCTACTCTACTCTACTCTATGTAAGAGCTGATGTTCAGAGGATAGCCGTGGTCATATGCCACTTTGCCCCAAAGCTTATGATCGCTTACTACTGTTAGAATGTATTGTTTTGTCAGGGTAGGTGGCATATGACCACGGCTATCCTCTGTACATCTCTATGAATATGTATTATATACATTATTTATTTAATAGACGATAAATATTGAATAGTTTGTACATAACAATTTCAGATGAGAATATTTTCTTGTTTCATAATTTTTTAGAAGTCGGGTTTCAGTTTTTGAACGAATTTTTTTACAGTTTATATTCGATTCTTCGTATCAGGTTGAAATATGATGTGTTAGGGTACCCAATAATATCAGATCTTTCATTCACGCATTTCACTCCATGTTTTGCTATTTCAATCATTATATTGAGGAGTCTTTTTTTCGAGATTGTTTGTTGACCATTGATGCAAAAGTAGAGAGGGATGTTCTGCAAAACTCGTAGATTTTTTTGTCTTCAATGATTGTGTATATTTTTTTGTGTACAGTCATCCTGGTTTTTGAGTACCTTCCTATCTGCCCTATGTATACTTTTTCAGAATCAGCACACGGTATTTTGTGAATAATACTAGATTGTTGGTCTTTTGGTGTGTCGTTTAACTATACATTTTTTTATATAGGCCCCTAAAAACTGTATCATCTAATCCGGGCTCCGGAAAGATATAATGAGATCGTATTAGGGCGAGCCGTGTCCGTAATTCGGAATCTAGTTTAAGTTCAGTGGGTCAGCGGCGTCGAGGGACCGCCGCCGACAGAAAGTAGGGCGCCCAAGGCGTCCCGACGCACTTACTCGTGTCGACATTGACTTTCTTGGGTAGCTGGAAAAGAGGGCAACTCCGCTCGGGTCGATTGTCCCCAATATTGCATTAATGTTCGTGTTATAGCACGCTCGTGTCCACGATTATCATCGGATTGAGGAGATACTGTGGAATGATGTTTTATCCGCGGCTGTTTTATAATATATCCATTATTCACTTGAAATCTTACACATTACACACTTTTAACGGTGAATGATCATTATTCGACCTATATGAAGTTAGCGAGACAACTCCGAAAAAGTTGATAACAGAGTATTCCATAATTTGCCGCCTTTTTGTCGCTAATTAGTTGCGAAGAAAAAAAATTTGTCGCTCTATTTATAAAAAAAATATGCGATGTTTCGCTAACTTCATATGAAGTTAGCGAAACAACTTCTGTAATATCTATCTTTTCTCGTTCTGAAGTACCAAATCGCCGGTTTTTTGTCGCTAATTAGTTGCGGAGAGAAAAAACTATTTACTTAAAAATTATACGATGTTTCAACAACTCCCGTTATTTTTATCTTTTCTCACGTTTTAGGCACAAATTGCTGCTTTTTTTCGATAATTAGTTGTGAAAAGAAAATATTCGTCTATCCTTTCTTTCAAAAATTTGCAATGTTTTGATAACCTTATATGAAGTTAGCGGGACAACTACCGTCTTTTTTTATTATTTTAAACAGTCTTATTCAGCTTACAGTTTTGTTTATTTGTGTGGGTTGAATCTAGTAATTGAAATTGTATTCCTTTCCTGTTGAGCTATTAATCTGAAATTTGGTACACACCTTTAGTTCTGATGACAATACAATTATGTATATTCAGTATCATTGTAAATCCAAGATTTTGTTCAACTCCCTCAATATGGGTATCAAATGAAAGGACTGAACCAGTACAAAGATAGTACTCCGTGAAAAAATTTCAAATCGAAGATGGTCGCCACCACAAAATGGCAGTTTTCTTTGTTTTTCAATCCCCTCAATATGGGTATCAAATGAAAAAAAAAAATTCGAAACCATACTGAAACAGGGAGAGGAATTATTGTGTGGGGTATATGAAGTATTCGAAATGGGAAAAGTGGTTATGTAGCATTTTTTTTTAAATTTATTCAATAATTTATGTTTTGTCGAGAATTACCCATTATAGATATGAGCATAACTTTTTCATACTTTTCAGTCACGATAGATATAAATATAAACATAGCATTGATGCCCGTTTTTGATTTCTTACAGTGTCGACAATTGGTCCTCATATATGTCGGCGATTGGTTATTCATATTTTTCAGGTGTCAAAAATTGGGGCATCTGATATGCGTTTTCATTTATTTAATTTGACTTATTTCACCATGTTATGATAAGTTTTTCTTGTCTGTTGAAATGGAAGTTACAAAGATTCAGAAACTGAATATCGCAACCACGTAAAATTCCTTGAGTTCGAAAAGTATTCGCATTTTCACGAATTCCATTGTATGGATATTTATGACCAACCTGATAATTAGTGAGAAATTTGAAACTTTGATTATGTTGAGTTTTGTTCATATTGTGGGAATTTTGGGGAAAAAGTTTTAGTTTCAAAATGTTATTGTAAATATTGCTCAAATTATCCAGGTCTGTATTTTGTTTATATTGTTGGTACTTCATGATGGAAAACATTTTTTTAAAAAACCTTTATGTAAGATTTCTTTCAAAGAACTTCAAAATGGTTGTATTCCAAAAAAGTGCTCACTGGAGATGACATTTTCAGCCAGTGCCCAAAAAACTTTGCTATCACTTTTTTGGGACGTTAGGCGTCCAGACATAGTTCTTGATGTTTTCCAAATGCGTACAAGTCTGAAGGGGAAATTTTTTAAACGACATTTTATTTTTCCATCCTTTTTCCCAAAGGGTTTCAATTGGTGGGGTTAGTAGTAGTGACGATGGTTGGGGAAATTTTTTATATTTCTTTTTAAGACATTTATGTTTTTTAAAGATTGAAAATATGGAACAAACAGAAAAAATAAGTGAGAAACACTCTTGGTTGGGAGGAAGAACTGAGAAAGATAGAAATTACGGAGTTGTTTTTAACCCATATGAAGTTAGCCAAACATCGCAAATTTTATTTAAAAGAGCAAATTTTTTTTTCTCCGCAACAATTAGCGCAAAAGGGGGAAAATGGATACTTCGAACTGTGAAAAAAATTTAAATTTGGGTTGTTTCGCTAATTTATAAAAGTTAGAAAAATCCATATTTAAAAAAAAAAAGCAACTTTTTTTTTTTCCCCAACAATTTGCGACAAAAAAACCCGGGAGATTCTGGATACTTGAACTGAAAATATGAATCAAGAAATTTTTTCGCTAACTTCAAAGAAAAAGGGGAAAAATGCTATTTTTTTTTAAAAAGAGCGACAATTTTTTTTTCCAACAATTAGCGACAAAAGAGGGAAAATTTTGGATATTCGAACGTGAAAAAATTTAAATAGGGGGTTTCGCTAACTTCATATGAAGAGGAAAAATCCTTTTTTAAAAAAAAAAAGCGACAAATTTTTTTTCTTCGCAACTAATTAGCGACAAAAAGGCGTCAAATTATGGAATAATCTGTAATCAACTTTTTCGGAATTGTCTCGCTAACTTCATATAGGTCATTATTCGCCAGTTTAGCAGTTCCCTCATTATTTTTGAACCAATCAAATGGCCTGGAATTTCTCCGAGACCAATCAAATCAGTTTTATAATGATTAATATCGTTGTGATAAATGTACAAAATTCTAGGTAAGGTTATGCATGGGTCACATTGTGGATTTTTGTGTTTCTTTTTAAAACTGATCGGTGGGGGAAAGGAAATTTACTTGAACATCTTCAAAGTTTTTTTTAATTTTGATTGGGAAACAGG
>JAFIRS010006296.1:0-39921 GCA_018342105.1 Gonioctena quinquepunctata
CTTTTTTTGTATTCGAGCTGAAAACTTTGCGCGACAAGCTCCTGAAGCTATAACTCACAAAATAACCAACGTCGCACATACAAAGCAATTATTTTCTGCTTTTCAGCGCATTTGAATAAAAGCTTGCCGTTAAAAAGGTTTTTTCATCAATTATTTTATTTTGGAACGTAGTTCCTTATCGCGCGTTGCGAAAGAGGGCTAGACGGAATAAATTAAGACCAAAAGTTGTAACGAGACTTTCGCTATGGTTATAAGCCGTGCGGCGTGCGCGTATTTCTCTGTCTGTCTCTCTCTCTCTCTCTCTCTCTCTCATGAAAAGCAAGCCAGTTATTTTCGTTTTCGTCTTTCTATTTCACATTGAACAGTGTGGTGTCGCGACGATTATTTTTATTTGAGTGTATACGGGTTTTATACATTATAAATAATAACAATAATGAATCCTGACAGTGTTTCTGCACAAGTTCCGGATATTTTGATGATGGGGTTAGCAGGTAAAGTAGAGAGTTTATACAGACAATAATAAATGCTTATGTATTTTTTAGCAAGTACGCATTATAACCTCTCTTTACTATTGCGCTAACCAAGTCATACGTTATAATCTCCTCCATTATTGTGTGTTTTAGCAAGTGTTACGCGTCATAACTTTAATAAATTTAAAAGCAAATTATACTTTTAATATTGCAATATCAATGCCGTATGTATTTAGCAAACCGTGCGTGTTCTAACCTATACGCTGTTGTGTTTACGAAGTCGAGTATATATATATATATATATATATATGCACTCTGTTAATGTTTACAAAGTCCCGCGCATCTATGACTGATTATTACCCGAAAGGAATAGACAGACAGAGTGCATATATATATATATATATATATATATATATATATAAAATATTATTATAACTTAAAAAAAATGTTTATTACAATTCCTTCACAAATTAATCGAAAGGAACTTCGTTCCATCCGGGTGTCCCTTGACACCTCTTAAGTTTTTTTACAATTTCTATATTCATTTGGAAATGTGTCAAGTTAAAAACAGCTTATATGCATATATCGCATCGTGAATTTAACTTCACAAGTAAATCAATTCAAAATGTCATGAGTACGTCCCTGTAGTGACACAATTGTTGCAGTTTCACATATTGGGTCATAGACTACCCATGTTCTATCGGCCATGCCATTTCGAGAAATCCCGTAGAAACGACCGTCCATAACTCATTCAAATCCTTGTTGTTTTTGACGTTCGGAATTGCTGTTGATCCTGGAAAATAACACAATGATATTATCCTGCGAGACCTACCATCAACCGCACCTTCCAGATTCAGACTGGTGGCGTTTGCCTCAGCCAGCCTGCTGTTTTTGAGTATATCGATTTTCTTTACTCAGTGTTCCAAATGTAATAATATTATTGAAGTTGTCCAGAGATTTGAAGGATCTTACAAAAAAGCCATCTCGACACACCTGTCTCCATAAAAAATGTGTGGATGACGAAGTTTCCAACCTATTATGGATTTTCTTGAAGTTGCTTATTTGAAAATAAAAATGAACCTGCATTAGAGTTTTGTCAAAACGAATTGTTGAGTGGAAAAATTGATTTAAATTGATACTTTTCCATCGATGCTGTATACATTTTTTTTTAGGATAAACCAAAAGTAAGGTATGGAATTTTTATCCACATATTATCAAACGGTATGTTTTTTAGGTAAACTATGAAATACCTGGAGAAAAGAAGTTGAAAACTTTGGACATTCAACAAGGTAGGACAACTTTTGTCTTGAAAACCTGGCAATTTCTGTCACAATGGAAGGATTGTCACAGCTATGACCCTAAATCGATCATATATAAGACAGATTCGAAGTAAATGAAGTATTTTTGTCTGCTCTGAAACATACCCTCAAACTGGCTATCAAGCTCAATCCAGATTTAAGCTAACATTCGGGTTTGGTGAAAATCGGTTCACATAAATCTGGCGAACTTTGAAATATTACGAAGGGGTTTATGAATTGGACATTCTTTTGGAACCTACTGAGACGGCTGTGATTGTGCCACAATCTGCCATGCTATTCTTCACGCCACCTATTCTGTCAGTTGAGGGGTGAAGATTATCGAAAATGTCGAGGTTAAATTTGTAGCTACAAAGGTGAGTAATAATTTGATATCTTTAGTATTAGGTATATTAGGCAAGATTGTGTACCCTTGTCGAGGTGGATTAGTTTTCCTGAGAGACAGGCCACACCTTAGAGTGAAACCATTCATGATTTTATTATTGAATTCTCATACATCCTACCTTCTATACCCTTCCTTATCCTCATCAAAGATATCAAGAGGGTATGACATTATAGAAAGCATTATGGAGCATGGTTTGATAGCTTTAAGCTTTCCGATTGAATTTCAAAACTGATTATTCTTGTACCTGTAGCAATCTAACCTCTTGCATAACCGCTAATAGTTGATGATTCATAAAAAACATATTTTTTCCTTTTAATTTTTCGCGATAAAGTGCACAATTAAGCGGAAAAAAATCATTTTCTGCAAAACTTTCCTTGATTTGCTAAAATTGAAAGGGGTACAAAAACATGTTTTTTTTTTATTGTTTCAATGTTTTTTTTTTCGAATTTTTTAACCACTGTAATTCGTTTTGAAATAATATACACACGTCATTCACAAGTGTGCAAGAGGTTAGATTACACACCCTTTATATGTAATTCGATAATTTGAGTTTCAAGTCATATGACTTCTAGTTCTTCCCCTTATAGAATTGTTTTTCACATGAATTTTCTAGGTAAAATTTTTGAGGGGCAAGGTAATGCCTCCTCTTGCTGGTGTAGCGGTGGCTGATTGGAAAGTGCAGATCGCGGAGCGTTTAGATATAGAGACTGATGCCAATGGCATTTTCAAATTTCCACCTCTGGATAGTAAGAAAAGAATATAAAATTGTTGCCTTAAAGAATCCTTATGTCTGACTGGGCCTGACAGTAGTGGGAATTTTTTTGGCTCATAGGATTCAACTGAAGTGAAAGTGAAAGTTGTGGATGGAATTGATAATAGCCCCTTCAGTAAAGTAAATAGTAGATGAATGGTTTATTCACTTATGATATGTATACAAAATACTTTTATGACAATCGCAAGTTACAAAAGAGTATGTGAATCAAATCAGGTAGTTTATGTACATCCCATAGAACCAACCCCGAAAATTTTCTCTGGTCTGACCTTAGTATGAATAAATCAAATATTACTTTAGTATAGTTATTTTATAGACATAGAATTGGCACATCACCCACATAATCCTGAACATAGTAAATACAAGTTATAATTCAGCGGGTATAAAGTACACCTTGTTTCACACATTCTACATATTTACCAAGAGGAGTTTTTTCAAGCTAATATGAATTTTATTGATGTTTGAAATTTCATGTGTTTAATTATCTAAAGGAGTTAGTAAGGAGGAGGCTGTGTGCACGAGGTCAGAACCAATAGCCTAAAATTTAGTACTTCTACAGGAAAACATATAGATTTAAGTTAAAATTAATTACTTTTTGGCCTTACTGAGTTTATCTATGTCTGGATTTATATTGATGTGAGATTTTTCTTATGAGTATCGGTTAAAGGTACAGTAAAAGGAAGACTAATTAAGTTTACATTTTTTAAAAAAGAGTGGTCTGCTGGTTTCTCCTGTTTTATTACTCAGAATTATGTCTTTTATGCAGCTGGAAAACACTACAAGCTGCAGATAGTTGCCCTGAGTTCAATTTAATAATAGCAATAGTGATTTCTTCAGAATCGTTTTCTCCCATTTTACAAATTCAAACATTTTTGTGGTGGTAGTTTCATCTCTAGGTTGAGGTAGCTGCTATTTAAATTAACTAAAATGGTATTTTTTTTTTGTGTTTGGGAGTTTGTTATCTTTATCAGGCGGTGAGAGTTGCCGTAAGAACCTACAAAATTAGGAAAATGGGTATAATTTCATTCAATTCTCTGAGTCCCAGTGAATATTTCTTACGACCAATGATGAAGGAATATCAGTTAGATGACTCAGAAATCATTCCAGTGCTAGAAGGCCAGACAGTTAGGGTTAAACTTGTGTAAGTTTTTTAACTTTACTGCATGCTCAATTCTTTCTAGTCAAATTCAATAACTTAATTTTTCAGCGCCAAAGGGGTAGCTACAGTGCTTTTGGTCAGGTGTTAATCATTGGATGGAGAACCGGAGAAGACAATGGTTATTGTTGCCTCAGGCTTAGGCAACTGCAGTGATTATTCTGAAGAAACAACTTACTTGAGTCTACTGGAAATTTCAGAATCAGAGGGTTTACCAGCCCTTCTGTTCATACAAGGTTGTTGTTAAGGGAAGTTTGGATAACAAATGCATTGTTGAAGATCAGCTCAGAATTTATCACGAATTGATGTAAGTTTGCAGATATTTTTTTTAAAGATCGTCTCCACTCTAATTTCATTTCTGTTCAAAACAGACTTATTTCAAATTCCTGAAACTGAAAATGCTTAAAACTAAGATAGAGTATTTTTTGCTGTTCATTGGTAATTCACATTGTGCAGTATTTGTCCTGGGTTAAATTTAGTCCTGAAAGAATAGGCTATGGATTATAATGGCCCTTAAAACCATTTTGTGGGCAGCAACACAAAAAAAAATATATTTTTCAGAGATGCTTTGTAAGAATATGAAACACTGCACATTTAATGCATATTCTAGTTGTGACTGCTTATTAATGAGCAAAACAAAATTTTCATGGTTTTTAGCTGAAAGCCCTCACTAATCCTACATATAATCTAATGGTTTAGTGTTTTTTGAATGCCTATTTTGGACTTCTTTACCACTTTTTTTTTGTTGGAACGTAGTGCCTACATTTGTGGGAACCTGAACAAAGTGGTGTGAAATAATGGGAGGGTAGACAACATAATTGTTCAATCATCTTCCCCAATTTGATAATTATGAGTTTAGGGCAAACTCAAAGAATCACAAAATATAACTGAAATTCAAGAAAAAGAATTGTTCATATGTGTTTTGTCATTTATAATAAAGCTTAAATATCCGAACATGTTTCTATTTTCATTGTCACTAATATTTTCGTTTTTGAAGTTAGCATGGCAATATTTTTGCTTTAAAGACAAAATCGTTAGCGAAAGGGTTAATTAGTATCTATCAGAATTTGGTTACATTTAATTAACATGAAGTGAATCTTCACCATTGTTAGGAAAATGCCATTTTCAAATATGTATGTATATGTAAAAGTTTTATTTTTTGCAGAGTATAGAGAAAGATGTGAAAAAACCTCAGACTCATAGTATTTCGACCTGCTAATCAAATGGTTTACTTGTCAGAGTTTATGCAGAAAATGTGGACCATTACAAATCCTCTCAAAAGAAATAAAACTGATTAGAGATCTCCGGTTCTGCTGTAATCCCACCGCGACCAAAATCGACACTTCATCTATAAAATTGTCGAAAATTCGAACCCTGGTATTTTAGTTGCATCTCCCTTTCATTCCCTGGATCACAAGCCATATTCTGTACAACTAGAATCGAGTTTGGTGCAGAATTTAAAATTAAATCTAGAAGTACATAGTTCAATGCTAATACTTCATTCCAAGTTCATTGGCTTTGACTTTAGTGTAAGAGATAGTATATCTGAACAACCAATTAAATGACTTTCAATCTGGAGTTTGATTTTCATTGTCTGTATTGTTTACAACACAATATTGAAATTGTTGCAAATGTGTTGAAAGAAAAGTTCAATTTCAATATTAGTGCATACACTTCATTTGAATTCCTATTTCAAGCAAACCGGTAAATGATTATTACGATGATGCTCCAAATTGATCAAATTGTTCCAAGTAGTAATAATGCTAAAAAGCCCAAGCCAAAAAAAAATTTAGAATGATTCAGATAGTTATCATATTTATTGGAAATAAGCGAATATTTGGCAATAAAGTGCGAGATAAAATTATATCCTCTTAAAGTTTATGGGAAATTCTATTTGCCTGGACCTGGTAAAAAATTGTGGTGACCTTTTAGTTAAAAAATGTTTTTCATGAACACAGAAAGCGACAAATTTTGTTCTTATATTATACTTTATATAACTTTTTTTCTATCAGAGATGAAATATTTATATTTCTATACTTTCCAAAACCTTATTTTTTGGAGTAAAGGTGTTGGAAAAAATATTTCATTATTTCTGTTTCTACAGTATCTTGTCTTGTATTTTTTGTTTTGATTTAGCCTTCAAAATGACTTTTTTTTTTTTTTTGGTGTATTTAAAGGATATTACCTGGAATTGATCTTTGTTGAATATTATTAATTAATACTTTATATAATTTTTATTTGTTGAAATAAACGTTTGGCTAGTATTTTTCTCAATAATAATAATAATAATAATATATCTTTATTTCAGTTAATAAAAAAAAATTGCACATGATACAATATCTCTGTTTGACATCATATGATACAATAATAAATCTGAAAGAAGTCACCGGATACATGTCTAAGTACATACCCCTCAAATTACATAAATCATAAAACAATAAATATTGGATAGTACATGATAAAATAAAGTTAAATAAAAGTTAAGCCCAGGGGAAAAAAAATTCGTCAATAGAATAACAAGTTTTATCCATAATGAATTTTTTGTCATTTTTTGAATGAAAAATCTTTTTTTGAAACCCTTTTTATAGTTTCTGGCAATCTATTATAAAATTTACAACCATTTACCACATAATATGTTGAAACAGGCAGATGTTGTGGGTGGAAATAACAAGTGTTACTTTTTTTATTGTAATCATGTGAACGTTCAGCCATGGTCTCTGTTTTTTTAAAATGTATACACAGGTTTCTAAAATATATATTCCTCCCTATTAAAATATTAAATTTCTTAAATAAATTTTCACTTGAGTCCCTGAGCTTATTTTCCAAAATCCTCACAGCATATTTCTGCAGAATGAAAACTCTGCTTGCTGAGGCAATTACCCCAATTCAGACTATTTTAAGTGTGAAGGGAAAATTTAAAGCATAGTATGGGGTCAGTAGCACCTTTTCACTACAATGTTTAAATAAACCTTAGCGAGTAACACATTTTCTCAATTTAGTGCACAGGTTGTCTATATGTGAGTCAGGCCAATTTTTTTCATCTATAGTTAAACCCCAAAAAGCAAGCTTACGCGTTTGACATTTCGACCCACAGGCAAAAGAGTAAAATTTAAATTTTGCCTGAAAATGATATAGCAGTGCATGGGTTTTAGAGGTGTTTAATTTCAGGTTTTTTTTCTTTTCCACCCTTGGGAACACATTCATATGTTTTTTCGGTTTTTATTTTTCAGCAATCAAGTCCCTCTCAACTACCAGGATATTTGTGTCGAAAGAATAACATATTGTGTATGCCTGTGCTGAGATTGTTATTTAAATGTCTTTTTTAGGTCATTCGCCCGACTATATAAAGAAAGGGACCCAGAATTGATCCTTGTGGGACTCCTGGGTATATTCAAAAGGGGCTACTGCGTTTTATTGAGTCTCACCACCTGCTTTCGATCACAAATAAGACATTAGTAGTTGTATTTGGGAAAACCTCTTACACCATATCTTGATAACTTAGAAACCAACAGCCTATGATCAACACAGTCACGGAAAATCGGAAAATAGGCTCATCACATATGTTGTTGTCCAGATGTCTAATTATGTTGCTATGGAGTTCCCTAAAAACGGGGGCTGTGCCTTGTTTCTGGAAAACCCTGCGAGATGGTGAGAGTAGTTTGAATTGCTGTTAGTCAACTGATTCTTCATATTCAGTTCAAACAGTTTTGAGATCTTGATAGAATGCTTACGATCTATAGTTGTTCAGATCTTGTGGTCACCTTTTTTTAGATGGGTGATACCTAGCATATTTCAACTTTTCTGGAATATCCTTTTGAGCTGAAGATTTATTAAAAAACAATGGGCCTGCATAAAAAAGTTTTTTTAACAGTTATTGTTCATACCACCATACAAAGTTGTATTTTTTTGAGAGAGGATTAAATCTAGGGGATCTTTTAGTTATAGGGACATATAGAAAGTGTGAGGATTCATCTGAATTTTTACTCAAGGGAATGACTATCATAGACTCTCTGTTTTCAACCCCCACCGGTAAAAAATGTTAAACCATTTGCTAAATCTATTCATTAACTAGCTGGTCTGTAGAAACTTTAGTTGGATCAGCTTCTTTTGTAATTTGTTTATAATTTCCCGGTTGCTTTTGTTTTGTTTTCTGCAGTCAAAATGACATTATCGTAGTACTGTTCAGAAGCGGGTTTTCAGTTGTTTTCTAAAACTCCTTATTCAAATAACTACTGTTTTCCCAAAAAACGTCTATCATGCCTTCAAGCGCATTATAGGGGATACTTTTTTTTTCAAATCCATTAGTTCGACTCAGCAATATATTTTTTAAAATCGCCGAATAATCCTTTATCGAATGAAAAATATATCCGTTCAATAGATTTCAATAGTAAACTTGCTTGATGAACAACAAAGTTTTTTCACTAGAGAATGACATTACCAAAACCTATTCCTGATAAAAAAAAAAAACCCATATTAATGAAGGAAAATTAGAAAAACAGTGACAAAAAAACAAAATTTTGTCACAAAAAAAAAAGGGAAAATGTATTTGGACAAGAAGAATATTTTTAGACCACCTTTTTTTGGTTGAAAAAACTTTGCCTTTTAACGGTTTTTTTCAGGATTATGCATCTTGTCAAATTCCATTTCAAAGATTTATTTCTGTTGGTCTGCCAATGTCTTTCCGCCTTTTTCTATGTGGCCTCTCATCCATCTTTTTTCTATTTCTAAACACGTCTGGATCACCATACAACAATGAAATAAATTTTAAATTTTCTTTTTTTATTTATATAATACTTAGTTGTTACTTGAAATATTATGTGTATTAATTTTTTAAAAAGCATGCATATTTGTATATGATTCTATTTTGAATTTGTTCACTAAAATTGGCTATATCCCGTAAATAAAAAAAGCAGATAAACCTGCTTTATTGATTTTTTCATTTTATGAACAAGCCTATTTACGATTTATAAAAAAAATTAAAACTGATGATTCCTAATATACAGAAATAGGTCATGAACAATCATTTAAATTAGACACTAAAACTACAATTATAACCTTTTGATAGCATTTTTAAATGCATAATTTGAGGGGTTCAAAAAATTCAGTTGGTTTGATAATTAATTTACTGTCATTAGTTCTTTGTGACCGTAGTTGGTTGGGTGATAGGGAACTTTAAACAAATTCGAGTTCGCTTATTAAAATTTAACTATTGACAAGAGATCAGAACAGTTTTTTTTATTTCTTTATTTAACGTCGGCCTATTTTGCGACACTAAACACATGCAAACACTTCCCCAACCGGAAATTTTGCCGAATCCCTCTGGTGTTTCCAACCAGAGATAGGGATCTTTAACAAGCTCAACAACCATGAACTTGGGACCATTCTCGCCCTCTGAAGGACGCACATCTATCATCATATCTCATTCTCATTGAAATGACGCCTGCAGCTATGAATACGCTACTACACTGCAGTTAGTCTGGGCTTTTATACCCGAGTCACAGTAGAATGTTCTATAGAGAACCAGTAATATCACTCTCGTCGGAACCTTTGATGTCTCTGTCTCACAGTTTAATTTTTTTAGGACCACTGCGAATCATGATTTTACCGGCCTGGAGTCGATCTGTCAGCGTTTCCATTTTATACACTACTCAACAAGTGAAATAATGAAAATAAACTGCTCAATAATATAAAAATCACTTCTTTCAAAATAACGTCTGAATAACAATTCAAGAATTATTAAAACTGTAAAATTTTGAGCTGAAAGTAAACTACCACATGTTGAGATTCTATTGCCCACTATTCCGATGGTAATTATTTTTGTTTGCCTGCTTCATTAGACAAACGTGATTTTGAAAATCAAAAACAAACTTGCTGATATTTTCGAACATTCCAACATATAATTTTCAGGGAATGTTTTTTTTTCTAGCATCGTTAATGTCAGCATTCTTTCCGGTTCAAAATTTGTAATCCATTTTTGGAGCACTTGCCGACATCCGATTGAGCCGAAATTTGGGAGGTGTTCATAATAGGCCTTTTCATTTAGATGATTTTTTAAGGCGCATGCGCTTGTTTTGAGACCCAAAGTCTGATTGGCTATTGGGAAAGTAAATAGCCATTGGTTAGCTTTGAAATAACAATTTGAGATTGGCTTAGTTCAAAATTAGCGGTATTTTCACTTTATGTCAAAACAGTCAACTTCATGATAAATGCACCTGCATACATTGGCGTTCGTAACTTAATAAGTAAGGTTAAGTACTTATTACCTATTTTATACCGCCAAAAACCTTTCATTCGTAGATAAAATCTTGTACACGAATATTTTCTAATGGTGAGTTTTCTTCTCCATGTAAATTCAAGTCAACTATCCATAGAAAACTCGGAAATATTTTATTTCCTTAAAAAAAAATTGCCGTCAATGCCGTTGGGTCTGACAGGTAAACATTGGGATGTGGGGGTTTTCGGGGGCGGAGATTGTGAATTTTTTGTCAAAATTCAAGATGGTGGACGAGTTTTGTGATTATGGTACAATACGATTCAAAATTGGTATGTGGGGGTTTTCGGGGGCGGAGATTGTGAATTTTTTGTCAAAATTCAAGATGGTGGACAAGTTTTGTGATTATGGTCCGATTTGATTCATAATTGGTATGTGGGGGTTTTCGGGGTCGGAGATTATGAATTTTTTGTAAACATTTATTCAATTGGAATGGCGGCTCATGGAATTTTTGTTAGAGAAAAAAGCAAAATGGCGGACGACATTTAGGTTTATGGTCCGATTCGATTAAAAATTGGTATGTGATGGTTTTCTGGGTCGAAAATAATGAATTTTTCTTCAAAATTCATAATGGCGGATCCAAAATGGCAGATCATCTCTGTATTTATGGTCTGATTCTATTCAAAATTGGTGTGGGGGTTTTCGGGGTCGGAGATTATGAATTTTTTATCAAAATTCACGATGGAGGACGAGTTTTGTAATTATGGCCTGATTCGATTCAAAATTGGTATGTCGGGGTTTTTGGGGTCGGAGATGATGAATTTAGTCGAAGTTTTATTGATTTTTAGTTAAAATTCATAAACTGAAAATGACAACTCCAAGATGGTGGATGAGTTAATCTTTAGATGGTCTCTTCATTGAAGGACTAGATAGCTCAGACCGACGAGTTATGGATAATGGTCCGATTCCATTCAAAAGTTTTGGGGTCGGAGATTATGATTTTTGGTAAAAGTCAATAATTCATAATGACGGATTTTATGAATGACTAAAGAGAATTGAAGATTTTATTCAAATGCACTAAAAAGGAAAAAAATATTTTTGTGTAACATACATCTTTCAGCATTCTACTGTGCCCGAGTCATCCCTGGCAGGTGTGGTCACCCATCCACGTAGTGGTCGCGACCAACCGTGGATCAGGACAGTTAATGGAACCATCAATTTCAAATATTCGATGGTGTGTTGATTGGTCCAAAATATTTAATTTCACATTTTTCATAGTCTGAAAACACTCATCAGAGATTTGTGAATTTATGTCACGATTCTCAACTGCGAGATATAATATTTTTATGTGTTGTATCCGGATCAAAATTCAAAATGGTTTCTCGTCCGATGTCAGTCTTACAGGTCTATTCCGTAACCCATATCGATGTCGTTATCCAACTATTATCGTTATATTAACGATATTTGTGTCAAATCGTATTCCGTAAAAATATAAAATCGTTACGATATCGGTAGTGAACGACAGAGTCTAACGTTCGCTAACGGGAATAGAATAGGTGCAGTTTGTTAACGACTTGAACTAGTTTTGTGGAAATTGTGGATTTATATTTTGATATGGCAGGTTTAATCAACATTTTAGGTGGAGAATTGTATAGAAGGCAAGTTATTGTATTGATATTTTTCATATGCAATTTAATGAATTCTGAAGAAAAATAAATAAATTTATTCGTTCGAAAGTGTTCATTATTTTCGAGGGTTTCTAAATACAACATATATTGCGTTCTGGTGGTTTTCGAAGACCGTTTTCTTTTAACTTTGGTATTTTCCTTGATTTTTTAATAAAATCCAAACTACCCCGATCTTCGAATACCCATAGAATTGTAATTATAATATACTGACTAGAATGCGTTTCAAGCTGCGCGAAATGTCCCATGCATGGTGGCCGCCATTGTTGTTTATGTCCTCCTCGCAGTAGCGGAACAATTCCAGTGGCATTGCTTGTAATGGAAAATAGAGTATATCATAATAAAACTTTTTTTTTTTAATAAATGATGCATCAAAGGTACAGAGAATTGTGAATATAAATGTTATATACCTATGTAAAAAATGTTTACTCTTCCACCCATCTATTATATGAAGATATATGAGACATGTTTTACATATCCTTATAATTGAATAGGTATTTCTATCAAGATTTTTTTATTGCACTATTACATCAATATTTGAAAAATGAGTAAGTTATAAGGTCACATTTGATGTGGGTCTCATATCATAGGGGGTTCAGAGATAACAAAGAAACAGATTGCCTCGCCAAAGAATAACAAACACACACACACAAGGAGGAGGTTTTCTAGTCGTCGCGTATATTTTTTTTTATGTATGACCACGCATAACTTTTTACAGAGGAGTCCGATTCCGATGATTCTTTTTTTATTGGATAGGGCCTACTCCAAAGTTGGTCCCATTTGAATTTGAAAAAAAATCCACTCCTAAGGGTAGCAAAATGGAAAATATTTATCGTTCACCCTCTGAAATTTGATCCGTTAACCGATTCTATCAGGCATAACTTTGTACTGGGTTTTCCGATTTGGATGATTTTTTTTATTACTTAGGGTATACCTCATAGTTGATCATATTTGGGTTCGGAATGAATCAATCCACCCCTATGGGTAGAAAAATAGGGGATGATTGATTTTTATAATTATGGAATATAACTAATATAAAAATAATTTATATTATAAATGAACATTGGCACACATATGTAGTTGACATTGACAGATCGCTATTGTCATTATTTTTGTTCTCCTATGGAAAGATGGAATTATATACAAAGTGATGAAATGAACTTACCAGAACTATCAAAAATAATTTATATTATATAACAATAAATAGTTGAAGTAGATAATCGTATTATTTAACTGTTATTAGTTGAAGTAAGGTGGGTAAGTAAGTATTTTGGAATTAATCAAGAGTTAAGTGGGTAGTAATTAGTATATTTCAGCCACAAAAAATTTAAAAATAAAAAACATTTGAACAAAAAATTAAACCGACGAAAAACGGAACTGAAAATAAAAAAATAAAAATAAACTTCCTTAGTCTTGATAACTAAGCTCCTAAACTAATGTAAGTAACTAATTTCGAGGCAGCGCCAAACGAATAATCAACGAAGATCATTAAATTACTTCAAGAAAATTATCAGAATATCACCGTGCATCTCGATGCCCATCATTCTACGCTTTACGTAGCTTGTTTGTTTGGCGCCGACTCAAAATTAGTTACTTATATTAGTTTAGGAGCTTAGTTATTAGGACTAAGGAGGTTTATTTTATTTTTTGCTTTTCAGTTCCGTTTTTCGTCGGTTTAATTTTTTGTTAAAAAGTTTTTATATTAGTGATCTTTGCCTCTCGACTATACCGTATATTTTCATTGTTTGAGAATATTTTTTGCCATTTGTTTAATTCTGTATTGTTGACGCTTCAAAATGTATCATATTAAAACTGTTTTTTGAAAATGCCTTCAACTGAAAGGGAAAGGATTAAAATTTTAATTATGATTGGTGTTGGCGACATGATGCGGACTCAACAAGAGGTATGCAGATTATTCCATAAAATGCACCCAGATAGTGAACCTAATGTAACGAACCTAGGCCGGACCTGTCGCCTCAGTCGTTGCCATCGACAACGATGATATCATCCCCGGAGATATTCGAGAACAATCCAGTCACGCCGCCGCAGATAACAACGGTCGATATTGGAAACAACTGGAACATGCTGGTTGCCAACTGCCAGAATTGGAAACATCGAGAATTCTGTAACGGAGATAAATAGGCAGCCCTCAAGAGGGAGTGGCAGTCTCAGCAGTCGATAACATCGAGCGATACAGTGGCGTAGCTAGTAATATAAATTAGTTGTAAATTTAAGTGTGAAATAAATTAGTAAAACCAAGTTGAGTTTATTTACGTTACAATTGGTGTCAGAAGTGGGATTTTGAAAATAAACAAGTGATCGTGGAGTGGATAGTCAGAAAAATAAATTGATAGACCTTTTTTTCACGCCCAAAATAGACTGTGACCCGGTTTTCGCGAAGTGGACAATTGTGCGTGGGAATATAAAATGATACACTGTTCGCGTGAAACAGACAATAGACTGGTGGCCCGTGGAAAAGAATTCGCGAAGTGAATTTTAAACAAACTGATAAACCTTTCGTGTGAAACAGACTGATACCTCGTCAAAGACAAAATGTGTTCAAGAAAAGTGCGCCTTGCGGATTTGAAGGTAGCGGAATTGAAACAGGAATTGGAGGAAAGGGAACTGGAAACAACGGGTAAAAAGCAAGTACTCCAGGAAAGACTTGCAGAAGGACTTATACAAGAAGGTGAGGACCCCGAAACATTTTTATTCGAAGTTCCCGGAGGTGATTTGAGTCCGATAATAGAAAAACTTGAAGACAATTCTAGAAATCTGGAAGAGAAGCTTGAAGAAAATTCTAGAAATCTGGAAGAGAAGCTTCAAGAAAATTCTAGAAATCTGGAAGAGAAGCTTCTAGAAAATTCAAAAAGCCTGGAAGATAAGCTCCTAGAAAACACAGAAGGACTAAAAAAACAACTCTGTTGTGTGGCGAATCGTCTAGAAAAAAGAATGGGAACCGTCGAGGCAGAGATGGACAAGATGAAGGAAATAATCAGCGATGAAATCAAAGACGGAATCGAGGCAGAAATGGACAAAATAAAAGAAACGATCAGTAAGCTGGAAAAACAAATTAATAGTGCGTCCTCCACAGAGATGGTTAACAAAAATGCAATGCTGGACTTGAATTTGAACTTGGATAAAGTTCAAGAGGGTATACAAGATGTTAAGGTCATTTCTGGAATAGGGAAGCTTTCCATGAAGCCGCCTCAGTTCGACGGAAAAACTCCATGGGCAAATTACCGCCGGCAGTTTGAAGCAGCGGCCAAAGCAAACGGATGGAATGAAGGGGAAAGAGCTGTAGCACTAACACTTGCATTACGTGGAGAAGCGACGAATATTCTACAAACTCTCACCGCCCAAGAACAGGAGGACTATGATCAGCTGATTAAACATCTAGAATTACGATATGGTCAGGCCCATTTGGAACACGTATACCACTCCCAGCTGAAAAATCGCTGCCAAAAATCGGGCGAATCCTTACAAGAATTCGAAACTGACATTGCACGCTTGGTTCGTCTCGCATATCCAGCCATACCGGAAAATGTAATGGAGCGATTAGCGGTTCAGGCATTCTTGGATGGACTCCGTGAACAAGAAACCAGACAAGCGTTGATATTAGCTCGTCCAACACATCTCGTAGACGCACTGGCACGCGCTTTGGAATTCGAAGCAGCAAAACAATGCTGCAAAAGCCAAAATAAAGTTCAAACGATTGAGGAAGACTCACAGGAGCCTGCTAACTTGGAAGCTGCCATAAGAAAAGTGATGAAGGAAGTGTTGCCTGAAAAAAGACAGATAAGATGCTGGAATTGTGGCAAAACTGGACATGTGCGTAGCAAATGTCCAACATTCATCGACTCCGATGCAGGAAAACTAAAGAAGGTCGACGAGAAGGGACAATCGTCGGCATGTGTCCGGCAAGCCCCGGTTAACAACGCATATGTCGCTATCCTTCAACGACAGAACAAAGGTGTCTTCGTAGACGGTCTCATCAATAACGAGCCTTAGTAGATATAGCTACACGGGTACGGCGCCACTTTTTCACTTTTCTAAAAAAGTACCCAGAATCTGGGGAAATTTCCTCTGACCCCGATGGAAACTCCCATAAGAGCCTGTGTATTAGAGAGAGAGGGAGATAGTGATTTTCCCCGATTTTTCCCCAGATCTGGGGAAATTTTCAAAAAGTGCCAAGGTCCAACGTGGTCATTTTGCGACCTCAAATCAGATCCTTGGGGAACACCCATTTTTACGTGCTCGAGACCTATATTACCCTGGATTTTTCCTATATCTACTGTATTTTAAGGGTCAACCTGATGTATTTCTACCTTTTGATATGACTTTTTACCTTATTCCATGGAGATTGACTTTTTCCCAGATCTAGGGAATTTTTCACGTAGGTTATGTTTAGATTAGTCGTTTCAGGTGGATTTTTAGGGTTAACCTGATGGATTTCTCATGGATGATTGACTTTTTCCCCAGATCTAGGGAATTTTTCAGTAGGTTGTGTTTAGAAAGTAGTTTCAGGTGTATTTTTGGGTATGATGGATTTCTCATGGATGATTGACTTTTTCCCCAGATCTAGGGAATTTTTCATGTAGGTTGAGACATGTAGTTTCAGGTGTATTTTTTGGGTTAACCTGATGGATTTCTCATGGATGATTGACTTTTTCCCCAGATCTAGGGAATTTTTCATGTAGGTTGAGACATGTTTATGTATGAATATAAGATTTTTGTATGATGTTTGTGAAGTCTATGATGTGAATTTAGATGAAGGTTCTTCGTTTACGGCTGTTTGATGGATGTTGTAAATCTAAGTGGGTTTGATGTTTTTTATTAACCCAACCTAACCAAACTCTGCTAACATTGTTATTATATGAGTGTTAGTTCCTTCTGCAAGCATTCAAGTGACGTATATTTTTTTAAATTAACCCAACCTAACCAAACTCTGCTAACATAATAATTCATCATATTATATAGAGGGTGAGTTCCTCTGCAAGCATCGAAAAACGACTAACATGCGTTGAAAAACGTTAAACGACTATACTCACATAGAAAAAACGTTGAAAACGTCAAAAATGTCTTAAAAACGCTGAGACTTGTAGGTGGGCACACATTTTCTTTGTTATTGAACCAACCTCAACCACTTTCATAAACACTATACTATGTAGGAGGTGAAGAAATAAAAAATTTTTTGTATACATATTTTATTGAAATATAAAAAAAATATAATAATATATAGTAATAGTAAATAATAATATATAATAAAATCCGGGAATATGAGGTGTCCTTGAACTCTGCTCCTCCACTGCCGCAACCCTCAGCGAAATCAATCGATGTCCATCAACTCTTGATCATGGATGGAGTAATGTCCCCAAGGTAGCGTCAGGTGCGATCCAGGACATAAGAATCTCTTGTCGTCTTCTCCACTCAGAGCGATTTTTTCTTGTTCCATGGAAAACACCTGATGTTTTTCGCTTCTGATATTTGATTATCGTATTCTTCTTTTAAATTTCCTAAGCATTTTAATTTTTTATACCATAATTGGATAGAATTTGATGAATTTCATCTTTTTCATACCCTTTTTATCTAAATTGTCTTCAAGTTTTTCAATTTTGTCTAAGGGCGTGAAAACCTTAGTTGCATATAATTTTGATCTGAGCCCTATGAAATCGGTCATAAGATTGCCGTTATTTTCGTCCTTCATTATCCCTAGAACTTTTTTGTTAACTAAAGGTATGTTATACCTATTGTTCTCAGGATAATCGCTAGTATCGAACATGTAATGGCAATCCTCACGAATTATTTTGTAAACATCGGGAACCTGAATATCATATATTAGCGAATCGGTATCGGTGTATAATACAGAACAATTATCTCCAAATCTTTTCTGCATATAATCGTAGTGGAAATCATAAATTTTAGTTTTGGATATTTCAAGGATACTAAAGCCTACATATATTGGTTTGCTGAAGTAAATTTCGGTCTTATTTAACTCCATTGCCGTGAGATTTTCATTGAATATTGTGACCGACTTGAATTCTGGTTTGGAGATATAGTATTCCGCACCATAACGACCCTCCCACTTAGTTATCAGTTTCACAATGCTATGTTTTCGTATATTTTCAACGGTTTTGCCGTAAACAGCATTATTCATAAGCTTAAAAAGATTTTTTTCGAAATTATTTTTAGCATTTTTACGTAAATTTGTATTCAAATCAATGTAGGGCTTGAGCCAAGAAGACTGCTCGAATTGAAGGACTCTATGAATTTTTTTGAGAATAAGACCGTTAGACAAAGCCTGTTTTAGGTTAACGTAATGAATGATATATTTTTTCTTAGGAAAAAGAGTTGCCATAAGTTTAGTAGGTTCATACGAAGACGATGATGGATTCCCTGTTTTGGATTTATATGCTCAGGGCAGAAAGGAATATCTTGGTGTTAGTCATGAAGATATTGGGGATAATCCAGATCGACTTCAAGAATATATCCTTTATTAGATTCATCAGGAATAGAGGTGACATCAATGTTGGAATCGACCCACTCGAAACCTCCATAAGGCAGAGGCTGAGACATCGCCCAACCGTACTGGTTATTTATATCAAAGTACATCAAATAACTGTCCGGTTTTGATGAATCATATGATGGTAGATATTTATTGTTGGCTTGAGCACGTCTCTTTGAGCAAATTTGACTGAGCCCACCTCGAATCCCTTTTTCCACAAACAAAAGCATATCGACATCCGTAAGGAGTTCAAGCTCCTGTTTGGTATTATACAGCATACACTGCCAGGTATAACCTGGTAGTGTATATGAGTGGGCAGGATCCAACCCGTATGTACTATGGCTACTATCTCGAAATTGTTCAAAGACATCACATAACAAAAGAATATCGGTTTTCATGTACAAGTCTACATATTCACCCAACGTTGTAAAGTTAAATGCACTCCACACGTTTTGAGCTCTTTCGTATAGTTTTCGCGAGCATGGTTTTTCGGTGAGGGTGTTATAGAAATGTTCGATAGAAGGGAGAGTCGTTTCATCGAATTTATCAAAGGAATCAAAATAATCGTAAGGCATAACACCTTTTTTCGTTAGTAAATCGATTTTTTCATTAGAGACCTCTGGAAATTGTGCTCTTAAATTTGGAAATTCTGATAGATAGGATGCTAATTTATCTAGAGAGGAATTTAGAAAACGGAAAGAATCGATAAATCTTAAATGAAAGTTTGTTCCTTCGATATGTTTAGTGAATGAAATATATTTTTCTTTAGTTATTGGAAGTAAATCAATTTTTCCTTTGATTGCGGTGGCTATTTTCACAATAATGAAATGGCTATCATAGCCGCTGAGATTATGGAACACTACAGGGATCATTTTGCTATCATTCAGATTGATATTACATGATTCGTGAGCAGCACCGCGATAATTTGTAGAATTATTATTATTATGTGTTGGAGAAAGATGAAAATGGTCTCTAACTTTTTTATCGCCTACAGAAAACGGTTTTTCACAGATATGACAATGAGTTGCTTGTTGGAATGCAGTTTCCTGTTCAACTGTCATATTCAAATTATAGACACAATTGTGAATATTCTTATAGTGTTTTGTGACCTCACTGGTTATTATAGCTTGGAGTTTGGTTGGGAAAAGGTCAATTAACTGAAACCACTATGGATCTGTTGCCGACGTTTCAACTTTTATAAAGTCATCCTCAGGGCACTACAATAGGGATTGTGAATATTATCATGTAATTTATCATGTACTAAGCTACTCTACTATTCACCCTCGTAATATTCACAATCCCTATTGTAGTGCCCTGAGGATGACTTTATAAAAGTTGAAACGTCGGCAACAGATCCATAGTGGTTTCAGTTAATTGACCTTTTCCCAACCAAACTCCAAGCTATAATTGTGAATAGTTTCAATTTCTTCCGTTAACTCCAAAAGTTGGTTTGCGAACCATTCCATCGAATTCTCCCCTCTATACGAACGGTAAAAAGAAAGGGTGTTGTCGTATGAACATTTAAGATAGTAGCCAATAGTAGCCGGGGTATGCAGTTGATATTTTGATCCTTCTTGAATTTTGGTTAGAATACTCTCTATGTCGGCATATACAATAAATGGCACTTTTTCTTTGAATTCATAATTTTTAAATTTGAGAATAGATTTTTCACCGGTTGGCATTTTAATTTTACAATCGTTCAGTTTTATGCATAATTCAGTATGATTTTGCAATTTTTCCTGTGATCTGAAATAATGAAGGCATCTATCACAAATATACTTTTTGTTTTTTTCTTTGCTAAGTTGTTTGGAAAGGAGCCTGGATAGACCTTGATCCAACAATAATGATAACGAATCGGTTTGTCATCAGAATATTGGTTTTGAATCATGAGTAGATTGACATGTTTATCTCTTTTTTGGGATGTCAAGAAGGAAGGAAGGACGGAGAAAGATTTACCTAATTTTTTCAATGTATAAACGTTAACCGAAATGTTATTTTGTTTTTCGAAATTGGGAATTTGATGTATTGTCATAGGGAACTGTATCCCTTTGAGCTTCAGAACTTCGGAATAATGGGGATATGATGATATTCTATTTGGATGATTTTTTGATGGAACTGGAAACAAGGCCGAAACAATTGACCAAGCAAAGCAGGCCGAGTCATCATTCATTACGTTAATACAGGCTTCTTTTCGCTTAATTTCGGTCGGAAGTTCAATATATGATGATCCGATTTGTGGAGAGAATTTATTAATGTTTACCCCCAAGTTGACAATTTTTTGAAGTGCCCACCCGCTTTCTTTTCCACAGAATTCTTCAAGTTCAATCATTATGGGTTTCATCACATTATCATCAAACCATAAATCCAAGTCAGTGTCATGAAATATAGGTGAATTGGCAGTGGTGAAGTATTTATACTCGGTTTGAATTTTGTCAGCCTTGGCGAGTACAAATTGCCCGCAGAATACAAAATTTACCTTTATTGAATCAAAATTCTTTAGAACGTTATGGATTCTTCGTTTGAATAGAGATTTACAATCGGAAAAGAAATGCTTAGTATCTTTATGGAAAAGATTGGAGATTGTGCCTGTTCGTATACGAGAACCGAACGCTGATTCACAGTCATTCCAATGGACCCGATGTTTAGCTGTCACATTCGAGTGTTTGAGTCCTGCTCCTTTTTTCTGTTCGTATTTTATTTGATTTCGCAGAGTTTTGACATTCCTTAGGGTTGCCAGCAGATGTTGTTTCTCAGCCAAACTCGTTGCCATTTTAATGGACTTATTGATCCTTCTGTATGCTCTAGTGCATTCTCGTAACCCGTTGAGGGCGGTTTTTCCATTATATTTGGTGGTTATCAACCCCAATAATGAGGTGATAAATGTCAGGACATCAGCAAAGTTCGTCATATTTTGACACCTGCAACAAAAATAAGGTAATTAGTCAATGTAATTTTTCCCTAAAAAATATATGAATCGCTAACTATCTCGTGGAAAAACGAACCTTGAGTTTGCTAGAGGAGCACCGAAAAACACGTCTGACCTCTGTGAAGACTGGAACATGAATGACGAAATCAGACAGTGCAAAGACTTAAGTTCTAAAAACAATTTGGTTGGTAGGAGGACTGAATGACGAAAGTGTCACGTGATCAGTTGAAAATGGGGAGGAGCACCGAAAAACACGTGTGACCTCTCTGACAACTGAATCATGAATGATGAAATCAGACAGTGCAAAGACTTAAGTTCTAAAAACAAATTGGTTAGAAGGAAGACTGAATGACAGAAGTGTCACGTGATCAGTGAATGACAGAGGCTAAGAAAAAACTTGAAGTCAGGACGCTATCAGTTACAAAAAAACACTCACCTTTGAAGTTCTGGAGGAACTCTCTAGAAGACTTGGACACAAAAAAGTAGCAGAGCTGCTCTAGAGACACACGTCTTGTCTGTTCAGCGGTTGGAACAGAAATGAATCAACAGCAAACAGTACCTATACTTAATATCTTTTTCTGAGAATGAATCGGTAGAGCGTAAGACAGAACGACACAGCGCCACCTGGTGAGTAATTCAAGAACTAAGTTCAGCGATGACGTCATCGAGTTATATAGATTTCAGCTGAGGTTCGATGGGGTGGTGGCAGTTTATACTCATATCTGATATTGAGGATATATATGCAAGTGGTTGCCCTCCGGTACCCCCATGTGTCCCCATGTGTCCCCGTGTGTCCCCATGTGTCCCCATGTGTCCCCATGTGTCCCCATGTGTCCCCATGTGTCCCCGTGTGTCCCCATGTGTCCCCATGTGTCCCCGTGTGTCCCCATGTGTCCCCATGTGTCCCCATGTGTCCCGTGTGTCCCCATGTGTCCCCGTGTGTCCCGTGTGTCCCCGTGTGTCCCCATGTGTCCCGAGGTGGACCGAGATAGGGAGATTTTTCTATAAACATGATTGATGTGGCAGCGAGTGGAAATATATGAGTTTGACAACTGGAAAAAAACTTTAAAAATTTCACTCCCAACTATCATAGAAAAAATAACCAAAATCAACTAAGAAACGTCTGAGATATATCACAATATTAAAATTTCACCAATACCAATAACGAAAATATCAAGTCTAATAAGTCTGAAAATATCGTACTTTGAACTCACTACGGCAACGCTGTAAAAATTGGGGCCCTTTTTTAAACCTTGGATTACCGTGATCGATTAAAATTCGTTTGAGTACATAGAAAAGATAATTTCAGCGATTGTTCATGGATTGAATGAATAGTTCAAGTTCCAGAGTGTTGTGTTCATTTTCAGTGTTGATTGAATTGAATATTATTTACAAGTGGACCTATGTTTCGAATGGAAATGAATGGAATTCGTTTGGGAAGGATAATTTCTGTGCATTTTCGTTGGTTGAATACATGAGCGTTCAGGCATTATTATTAAATTGAATATGGTTTTTCAGGTGGCTAAGAGCAAATTTTGTATGAAAATGTATCAACTTCCAGTGTTATAAAATGGATGTTTTTGTGTTGGGAAAAAATGTTTGGAGTATTTTTATTCGGTGTTGGAATAATTTGTACTTTATTTCATATAGACTGAGAGTCGATTTTCTGCTGTAGACTATGAATTACTCGTTTTTCCTAGAAAATATGTGTTATGGGTTGAATGCATGTTCTATTGTATTCGTGGATTTCTTCAATAGTTTAGTGCTCTTTTGGATATTTTATAGTTTTTAGACTTCCACGGTGTTCAAGTATGGATTTTTCCGCTGCGGAAGGTGAATTGATAATTTTTTTGCGAGAAAGTGTGAAAGGTTAAATTCATAATTTTGACGTTTTCGTGGTTTTTTCAATGGATTGAGTGTATGCTTGACTATTTTCATACAGTTTGTGTCTATGCTGGGTTGAATGCATGTTTTTTAACGTTTGAGAGGTACTTCCATTGGTGTGTGTGTGCATGTATAAGTATTTTTAGACTTCCCAGGTGTCCGAGAGTGGATTTTTCGCTGCAGAGGATGACTTATTGTTTTTTCTTTGAAAATATGAATGTATGATGAATCGGATGGATGTTTGCTAGGTCAGATACATGTTTTTCAACGTTTCAGAAGCTTTTTCGACACATAAAAGTGTAATTTATTATATAAAGAAGATAATTTCGGAGGACGGTGCGCCATCTGTTGGGCAATGGATGAAAGTTAGTAGTAATGCTATGGGGATATGAGTGCAGTTCCAGCTGCGCCCAGGCAGCGGAGGTCCTGATCCTAGAACAGAAACAGCAAGCAGGTCGGTCGGAGGTTTTCCCAAAGCCACTAAACCTATTGTGGTAACCATTTTTTCCAAGATGGCTGACTGTTTTTCCTGAGAGTTGACATACATATTTCTCTTAGGGTAGCCATTTTTCCAAGATGGCTGACGTTTTTTCCTTACAGTTGACTGTTTTTTCTCTTAGGGTAGTCATTTTTCCAATATAGCTGACATTTTTCGAAGATGGTTGATATTTTTCCCTAACAGTTGGCAGCCATGTTTTTTTCTTGGAGTCGCCATTTTCCAATATGGTTGACATTTTTCTTCATTTTAGGGATGGTGGCTAGAATTTTTCTCTTAATTTTTCAGCGGTCATGTCAAGTCAAGTACTTGTCAAGAAATAGTTTGACTATCATGGTTTTTTTTCCCTGTGTCATTTTTTCAATATGGCTGTCATTTTTATTCATCTAAGTGGCCATGTTTTTTCCTTGATTTTTTCTATAACGGCAGCCATTTTTTTCTATCGTTATACCTGAAGACCCCTTCAACGAACCGCCTATGGCAGAGCTCAGGTGAAAACTCCGAACTTCCGCCTTGCCGGTTCGACAGAACCCGGTGCATCCGCCAAAACCCTGCAGGGGTACGAGCGCAGCTGGAACTGCGCTCATATCCCCATAGCTATACTACTAACTTTCATCCATTGCCCAACAGATGGCGCACCGTCCTCCGAAATTATCTTCTTTATATAATAAATTACACTTTTATGTGTCGAAAAAGCTTCTGAAACGTTGAAAAACATGCATCTGACCTAGCAAACATCCTCCGATTCATCATACATTCATATTTTCAAAGAAAAAACAATAAGTCATCCTCTGCAGCGAAAAATCCACTCTCGGACACCTGGGAAGTCTAAAAATACTTATACATGCACACACACACCATTGGAAGTACCTCTCAAACGTTAAAAAACATGCATTCAACCCAGCATAGCAGCGTTGCCAATCTGCGTGTAATTACACGATATTCGGGTATTTTCCTGCTTTGCGTGTATTCTTGTGGGTATTTTAATTTTGCGGGTAAAATTCGGGTATTTCCTTCCATTTTCATCTCATGTGAATTATTCACTGTTTTGATGTTTTGTTGAAGTGAGGCCACTACCACGAAACTTGAAAGTTATTGCTACAGCTTTACAGCTAGCTATCTTATTTTTAAAGTATGTGTGTATGTTTTAACTTTTGTGTGTTATGTTTCTATATGAGTGATGATAAATAACTGTGTTTCGAATTATATATATATATATATATATATATATATATATATATATATATATATATATATATATATATATATATATATATATATATATATATATATATATAATATATATATATATATATATATATATATATATATATATATATATATATATATATATATATATATTTTATTGAAAATTTTTGTCTTATTTTAAATTTAATACACTGAAGAATAACTCAATTTCTAATTTTAGTCTTCACACAGAAGAGTTTTATAGTAATTGGCGCCGAACGAAAAGATAAAAAATTATCCGCCCAGCTCAATTAAAAGTTGCCTGAAAACGACTCCGTTACTATGGATTGCCATTGATAATGCATTTTGTTGACCATTCTTATTCTAGAGTAACTGATATCGATGTTTTAGATGCCAATAGTACCGATTAGTTCTTCCAGAATAAAATAATGGTCAATAAAACGCAGGTCATCTCGATTGTTCCGACTGATCGTTCTTAAGTTTTTTCCAACCTACCTGCCAGAGGCGTAGGGGAGAAAACCTTAGATCATATATGCTATGATATATGATCTAAGGAGAAAACCTATGACCGAAACACTTCAAAATTGTAAGCGGGTAAAATGCGGGTATTTTGAAATTCCCGCGGATAAAATCGGGTATTTTGGGTCAAAGTAGCGTGTACTTTGTTGATTTGTCATTGGCAACACTGCAGCATAGACACAAACTGTATGAAAATAGTCAAGCATACACTCAATCCATTGAAAAAACCACGAAAACGTCAAAATTATGAATTTAACCTTTCACACTTTCTCGCAAAAAAATTATCAATTCACCTTCCGCAGCGGAAAAATCCATACTTGAACACAATTCAAGTAAAAAACTATAAAATATCCAAAAGAGCACTAAACTATTGAAGAAATCCAGGAAAAACTATAAAATATCCAAAAGAGCACTAAACTATTGAAGAAATCCACGAATACAATAAGAACATTCATTCAACCCATAACACATATTTTCTAGGAAAATTCATAGTCTACAGCAGAAAATCGACTCTCAGTCTATATGAAATAAAGTACAAATTATTCCAACACCGAATAAAAATACTCCAAACATTTTTTCCCAACACAAAAACATCCATTCTATAACACTGGAAGTTGATACATTTTCATACAAAATTTGCTCTTAGCCACCTGAAAAACCATATTCAATTTAATAATAATGCCTGAACGCTCATGTATTCAACCAACGAAAATGTACAGAAATTATCCTTCCCAAACGAATTCCATTCATTTTCATTCGAAACATAGGTACCTACTTGTAAATAATATTCAATTCAATCAACACTGAAAATGAACACAACACTCTGGAACTTGAACTATTCATTCAATCCATGAACAATCGCTGAAATTATCTTTTCTATGTACTCAAACGAATTTTAATCGATCACGGTAATCCAAGGTATTGAAACAAATGGAATATGTAATACTTTATGATAAATCGAAGTGAATATCTGGGAATCCCCGCGATACACAAGTTTGAGCCTGCATGGAATCTGCTGATAGTCAATAATGATTCTCGTCGTCGAGGTATTTACAGCGTTGCCGTAGTGAGTTCAAAGTACGATATTTTCAGACTTATTAGACTTGATATTTTCGTTATTGGTATTGGTGAAATTTTAATATTGATATATCTCAGACGTTTCTAGTTGATTTTGGTATTTTTTCTATGATAGTTGGGAGTGAAATTTTTTAAAGTTTTTTTCCAGTTGTCAAACTCATATATTTCCACTCGCTGCCACATCAATCATGTTTATAGAAAAATCTCCCTATCTCGGTCCACCTCGGGACACATGGGGACACACGGGGACACACGGGACACACGGGGACACATGGGGACACACGGGACACATGGGGACACATGGGGACACATGGGGACACACGGGGACACATGGGGGGGGGACACATGGGGACACATGGGGACACAGGGGACACATGGGGACACTGGGGTACCGGAGGGCAACCACTTGCATATATATCCTCAATATCAGATATGAGTATAAACTGCCACCACCCCATCGAACCTCAGCTGAAATCTATATAACTCGATGACGTCATCGCTGAACTTAGTTCTTGAATTACTCACCAGGTGGCGCTGTGTCGTTCTGTCTTACGCTCTACCGATTCATTCTCAGAAAAAGATATTAAGTATAGGTACTGTTTGCTGTTGATTCATTTCTGTTCCAACCGCTGAACAGACAAGACGTGTGTCTCTAGAGCAGCTCTGCTACTTTTTTGTGTCCAAGTCTTCTAGAGAGTTCCTCCAGAACTTCAAAGGTGAGTGTTTTTTTGTAACTGATAGCGTCCTGACTTCAAGTTTTTTCTTAGCCTCTGTCATTCACTGATCACGTGACACTTCTGTCATTCAGTCTTCCTTCTAACCAATTTGTTTTTAGAACTTAAGTCTTTGCACTGTCTGATTTCATCATTCATGTTCCAGTCTTCACAGAGGTCAGACGTGTTTTTTCGGTGCTCCTCTAGCAAACTCAAGGTAGGTTTTTTTTTAGCCTCTGTCATTTTCAAACTGATCACGTGACACCTCTGTCATTCAGTCTTCCTCCCAACCAAATTGTTTTCATAACTTAAGTCTTCACTCTGTCTGATTTCATCATTCATGTTCCAGTCTTCACAGAGGTCAGACGTGTTTTTTCGGTGCTCCTCCAACAAACTCAAGGTAGGTTTATTTTAGCCTCTGTCATTTTCAAACTGATCACGTGACACTTCTATCATTCAGTCTTCCTCCCAACCAAATTGTTTTCATAACTTAAGTCTTCACTCTGTCTGATTTTCATCAGTCTTCATCGAGTCTTCACAGAGGTCAGACGTGTTTTTTCGGTGCTCCTCTAGCAAACTCAAGGTTCGTTTTTCCACGAGATAGTTAGCGATTCATATATTGTTTAGGGAAAAATTACATTGACTAATTACCTTATTTTTGTTGCAGGTGTCAAAATATGACGAACTTTGCTGATGTTCTGACATTTATCACCTCATTATTGGGGTTGATAACCACCAAATATAATGGAAAAACCGCCCTCAACGGGTTACGAGAATGCACTAGAGCATACAGAAGGATCAATAAGTCCATTAAAATGGCAACGAGTTTGGCTGAGAAACAACATCTGCTGGCAACCCTAAGGAATGTCAAAACTCTGCGAAATCAAATAAAATACGAACAGAAAAAAGGAGCAGGACTCAAACACTCGAATGTGACAGCTAAACATCGGGTCCATTGGAATGACTGTGAATCAGCGTTCGGTTCTCGTATACGAACAGGCACAATCTCCAATCTTTTCCATAAAGATACTAAGCATTTCCTATTTGCAATTGTAAATCTCTGTTAAACGAGGAATCCATAACGTTTAAAGAATTTTGATTAATAAAGGAAATTTTTTGGGAATTTGTACAAGGTTCACCACTGCCAATTCACCTATATTTCATGACACTGACTTGGATTTATGGTTTGATGATAATGTGATGAAACCCATAATGATTGAACTTGAAGAATTCTGTGGAAAAGAAAGCGGGTGGGCACTTCAAAAAATTGTCAACTTGGGGGTAAACATTAATAAATTCTCTCCACAAATCGGATCATCATATATTGAACTTCCGACCGAAATTAAGCGAAAAGAAGCCTGTATTAACGTAATGAATGATGACTCGGCCTGCTTTGCTTGGTCAATTGTTTCGGCCTTGTTTCCAGTTCCATCAAAAATCATCCAAATAGAATATCATCATATCCCCATTACTCCGAAGTTCTGAAGCTCAAAGGGATACAGTTCCCTATGACAATACATCAAATTCCCAATTTCGAAAAACAAAATAACATTTCGGTTAACGTTTATACATTGAAAAAATTAGGTAAATCTTTCTCCGTACTTCCTTCCTTCTTGACATCCCAAAAAAGAGATAAACATGTCAATCTACTCATGATTCAAAACCAATATTCTGATGACAAACCGATTCGTTATCATTATTGTTGGATCAAGGTCTATCCAGGCTCCTTTCCAAACAACTTAGCAAAGAAAAAAACAAAAAGTATATTTGTGATAGATGCCTTCATTATTTCAGATCACAGGAAAAATTGCAAAATCATACTGAATTATGCATAAAACTGAACGATTGTAAAATTAAAATGCCAACCGGTGAAAAATCTATTCTCAAATTTAAAAATTATGAATTCAAAGAAAAAGTGCCATTTATTGTATATGCCGACATAGAGAGTATTCTAACCAAAATTCAAGAAGGATCAAAATATCAACTGCATACCCCGGCTACTATTGGCTACTATCTTAAATGTTCATACGACAACACCCTTTCTTTTTACCGTTCGTATAGAGGGGAGAATTCGATGGAATGGTTCGCAAACCAACTTTTGGAGTTAACGGAAGAAATTGAAACTATTCACAATTATAGCTTGGAGTTTGGTTGGGAAAAGGTCAATTAACTGAAACCCACTATGAATCTGTTGCCGACGTTTCAACTTTTATAAAGTCATCCTCAGGGCACTACAATAGGGATTGTGAATTACGAGGGTGAATAGTAGAGTAGCTTAGTACATGATAAATTACATGATAATATTCACAATCCCTATTGTAGTGCCCTGAGGATGACTTTATAAAAGTTGAAACGTCGGCAACAGATCCATAGTGGTTTCAGTTAATTGACCTTTCCCAACCAAACTCAAGCTATAATAACCAGTGAGGTCACAAAACACTATAAGAATATTCACAATTGTGTCTATAATTTGAATATGACAGTTGAACAGGAAACTGCATTCCAACAAGCAACTCATTGTCATATCTGTGAAAACGTTTTCTGTAGGCGATAAAAAGTTAGAGACCATTTTCATCTTTCTCCAACACATAATAATAATAATTCTACAAATTATCGCGGTGCTGCTCACGAATCATGTAATATCAATCTGAATGATAGCAAAATGATCCCTGTAGTGTTCCATAATCTCAGCGGCTATGATAGCCATTTCATTATTGTGAAAATAGCCACCGCAATCAAAGGAAAAATTGATTTACTTCCAATAACTAAAGAAAAATATATTTCATTCACTAAACATATCGAAGGAACAAACTTTCATTTAAGATTTATCGATTCTTTCCGTTTTCTAAATTCCTCTCTAGATAAATTAGCATCCTATCTATCAGAATTTCCAAATTTAAGAGCACAATTTCCAGAGGTCTCTAATGAAAAAATCGATTTACTAACGAAAAAAGGTGTTATGCCTTACGATTATTTTGATTCCTTTGATAAATTCGATGAAACGACTCTCCCTTCTATCGAACATTTCTATAACACCCTCACCGAAAAACCATGCTCGCGAAAACTATACGAAAGAGCTCAAAACGTGTGGAGTGCATTTAACTTTACAACGTTGGGTGAATATGTAGACTTGTACATGAAAACCGATATTCTTTTGTTATGTGATGTCTTTGAACAATTTCGAGATAGTAGCCATAGTACATACGGGTTGATCCTGCCTCATCATATACACTACCAGGTTATACCTGGCAGTGTATGCTGTATAATACCAAACAGGAGCTTGAACTCCTTACGGATGTCGATATGCTTTTGTTTGTGGAAAAAGGGATTCGAGGTGGACTCAGTCAAATTTGCTCAAAGAGACGTGCTCAAGCCAACAATAAATATCTACCATCATATGATTCATCAAAACCGGACAGTTATTTGATGTACTTTGATATAAATAACCAGTACGGTTGGGCGATGTCTCAGCCTCTGCCTTATGGAGGTTTCGAGTGGGTCGATTCCAACATTGATGTCACCTCTATTCCTGATGAATCTAATAAAGGATATATTCTTGAAGTCGATCTGGATTATCCCCAATATCTTCATGACCAACACCAAGATATTCCTTTCTGCCCTGAGCATATAAATCCAAAAACAGGGAATCCATCATCGTCTTCGTATGAACCTACTAAACTTATGGCAACTCTTTTTCCTAAGAAAAAATATATCATTCATTACGTTAACCTAAAACAGGCTTTGTCTAACGGTCTTATTCTCAAAAAAATTCATAGAGTCCTTCAATTCGAGCAGTCTTCTTGGCTCAAGCCCTACATTGATTTGAATACAAATTTACGTAAAAATGCTAAAAATAATTTCGAAAAAAATCTTTTTAAGCTTATGAATAATGCTGTTTACGGCAAAACCGTTGAAAATATACGAAAACATAGCATTGTGAAACTGATAACTAAGTGGGAGGGTCGTTATGGTGCGGAATCCTATATCTCCAAACCAGAATTCAAGTCGGTCACAATATTCAATGAAAATCTCACGGCAATAGAGTTAAATAAGACCGAAATTTACTTCAACAAACCAATATATGTAGGCTTTAGTATCCTTGAAATATCCAAAACTAAAATTTATGATTTCCACTACGATTATATGCAGAAAAGATTTGGAGATAATTGTTCTGTATTATACACCGATACCGATTCGCTAATATATGATATTCAGGTTCCCGATGTTTACAAAATAATTCGTGAGGATTGCCATTACATGTTCGATACTAGCGATTATCCTGAGAACAATAGGTATAACATACCTTTAGTTAACAAAAAAGTTCTAGGGATAATGAAGGACGAAAATAACGGCAATCTTATGACCGATTTCATAGGGCTCAGATCAAAATTATATGCAACTAAGGTTTTCACCCCTTAGACAAAATTGAAAAACTTGAAGACAATTTAGATAAAGAAGGGTATGAAAAAGATGAAATTCATCAAATTCTATCCAATTATGGTATCACAAAGAAAGCTAAGGGGGTGAAAAAAGACGTTGTAGATAATGCAATCACATTTGATGACTTTGAGGAATGCTTGGAAAATTCAACCAAAAAATACGTTCATCAACGATTGATCAGAAGCGAAAAACATCAGGTGTTTTCCATGGAACAAGAAAAAATCGCTCTGAGTGGAGAAGACGACAAGAGATTCTTATGTCCTGGATCGCACCTGACGCTACCTTGGGGACATTACTCCATCCATGATCAAGAGTTGATGGACATCGATTGATTTCGCTGAGGGTTGCGGCAGTGGAGGAGCAGAGTTCAAGGACACCTCATATTCCCGGATTTTATTATATATTATTATTTACTATTACTATATATTATTATATTTTTTTATATTTCAATAAAATATGTATACAAAAAAAATTTTTATTTCTTCACCTCCTACATAGTATAGTGTTTATGAAAGTGGTTGAGGTTGGTTCAATAACAAAGAAAATGTGTGCCCACCTACAAGTTCACGTTTTAAGACATTTTGACGTTTTCAACTTTTTTCTATGTGAGTATAGTCGTTTAACGTTTTTCAACGCATGTTAGTCGTTTTTCGATGCTTGCAGAGGAACTCACCCTGAATTATTATGTTAGCAGAGTTTGGTTAGGTTGGGTTAATTTAAAAAAATTTGCAGAAGGAACTAACACTCATTAATAACAATGTTAGCAGAGTTTGGTTGGTTGGGTTAATAAAAAACATCAAACCCACTTAGATTTACAACATCCATCAAACAGCCGTAAACGAAGAACCTTCATCTAAATTCACATCATAGACTTCACAAACATCATACAAAAATCTTATATTCATACATAAACATGTCTCAACCTACATGAAAAATTCCCTAGATCTGGGGAAAAAGTCAATCATCCATGAGAAATCCATCAGGTTAACCCAAAAAATACACCTGAAACGACTTATCTAAACACAACCTACGTGAAAAATTCCCTAGATCTGGGGAAAAAGTCAATCATCCATGAGAAATCCATCAGGTTAACACTAAAAAATCTACCTGAATCGACTAATCTAAACACAACCTACGTGAAAAATTCCCTAGATCTGGGGAAAAAGTCAATCATCCATGAGAAATCCATCAGGTTAACCCTAAAAATCCACCTGAAACGACTAATCTAAACATAACCTACGTGAAAAATTCCCTAGATCTGGGGAAAAAGTCAATCATCCATGAGAAATCCATCAGGTCAACCCTGAAAACAAAAACTATGTGAAATACGTGAATCTGCATGAAAAAATCCCCAGATCTGAGGAAAAAGTCCAATCCTCCATGTGGAATAAGGTAAAAAGTCATATCAAAAGGTAGAAATACATCAGGTTGACCCTTAAAATACAGTAGATATAGGAAAAATCCAGGGTAATATAGGTCTCGAGCACGTAAAAATGGGTGTTCCCCAAGGATCTGATTTGAGGTCGCAAAATGACCACGTTGGACCTTGGCACTTTTTGAAAATTTCCCCAGATCTGGGGAAAAATCGGGGAAAATCACTATCTCCCTCTCTCTCTAATACACAGGCTCTTATGGGAGTTTCCATCGGGGTCAGAGGAAATTTCCCCAGATTCTGGGTACTTTTTTAGAAAAGTGAAAAAGTGGCGCCGTACCCGTGTAGCTATATCTACTAGCCTTGCACCATGCTGCTAGATACAGGTGCGACTAGGACAATTCTCGGGCCTTCCTTTGCCAGAACACCGGAACGGATTGAACCGACAACTTGGAAGCTACGCACAGCAACAGGGGAGCCAGCTACTGTATATGGCGAGCTACCGATTGAAATAATTTTGGGCAGCACTAAAGTGAAACATCAGGCACTTGTAGCGGACATCGAAGACGATGCAATCATCGGAATGGACATCATGAATTCCAGAGGGTTTGAATTAGATTTCAAAGACGGCGTCCTACGTGTCAACGGAGAAGAGCTGGTGCTTCATGGGAGAAGTGAAGAGTTGATCCGTGTGTTGTTGGCTGAAGTTGTAAGCGTACCTGAGAGGGCTGAAACCATTCTGGAGGCTCGCCTGGACGGGAGTGCGAGCAGTGGAGACGTGGTGATGTTCGAGCCCAAACTTCATGATGAGAAAATTGGACGAGGGATTGCACTAGGGAAGACCTTGTTGCGTGCTGACAAATTTGTGCCGGTAAGGGTCATGAATGTCAATTATTTTCCAGTGACCTTGAAGAAAGGAACAATATTGGGGCACTGCTCGTCAGTTTCCTCAGTGATCCGGAGTGTACGAGGTACGATTAGCCAACCCAACAACTTGCCCACAGAACTAGAAAAATTAGTTGCCATCTCTTCCAAAGACATAAAACCAGCTCAACAGCCCAAACTAAGAGACTTAGTCAAAAAGTACCAAGACATCTTCGATACCGGACAAGGAAAAGGGGGTCGAACTAATGTGGTCCAGCACAAGATTGATACTGGGGGTGCCCGACCGATCCGGCAATCAGCAAGAAGACTTCCTCTTGCCAAGAAGGAAGAGGCTGACAAAATAGTCAGCGATATGGGAAAAGAAGGAGTTATCGAACCATCTGACAGTCCCTGGTCCTCTCCAGTCGTACTGGTGAAGAAAAAGGATGGATCGACACGGTTTTGTGTAGACTATCGCCAACTTAATAATGTCACGAAGAAGGACAGTTACCCTCTCCCGAGAATAGATGACACCCTAGACACGTTGGCTGGTTCCACGATTTTCTCGACCCTTGATCTGAAGAGTGGATACTGGCAAGTAGAACTGGCTCAGGAAGATCGAGAAAAGACTGCTTTTACCATCGGCTCAGGATTGTGGTAGTTCACCGTTATACCATTCGGGCTCTGTAGTGCTCCCGCCACATTCGAAAGATTGATAAAGACAGTGCTGAAAGGACTCTCATGGAACACGTGTCTAGTGTATCTCGACGACATAATTGTGGTCGGCAGATCGTTCGAGGACCACGTGAAAAACTTGGAGGAAGTATTCCTGCGACTGAGGAACTCCGGATTGAAGCTGAGCCCTAAGAAATGCCATCTGTTCCAAAAAGAAGTACGATACCTCGGCCACGTTGTCTCTGGGGAAGGAGTAGCAGTGGATGACCAGAAGATCAGAGCTGTTAAGGATTGGCCCATCCCAAAAGACATTCACCAACTTCGAAGTTTCCTTGGTTTGTGCACATACTATCGCCGATATGTGCTGGGGTTCGCAAACATCGCTAAACCACTGACCAGGCTCACGGAAGGTCAAACAAAGTTCCAGTGGTCCGAAAAATGCCAAGACTCGTTCAGGAAGCTGAAGGGAGCTTTGATTAACGCACCTGTTCTGAGCTATCCCTTACCCAACGGGAAGTTCATTTTGGATACGGACGCCAGCAACGTGGGACTTGGAGCTGTCCTATCTCAGATCCAGGAGGGACAGGAGAAGGTCATTGGTTATTTCAGCAAGACGCTCAGCAAACCAGAGCGCAATTACTGTGTCACCAGGCGAGAGCTGTTAGCTGTTGTAAAGGGAGTGGAGCACTTCTACAAGTACGTGTATGAAAGAAGATTCCTGTTGAGAACATGTCCATGCAGCTCTCAAATGGCTCTTACAGTTCAAAAACCTGAGGGTCAAGTAGCACGTTGGATCGAGAGACTCCAAGAATTTGATTTCGAGATCGAACAACGAGCAGGAACTAGCCATAAGAATACAGATGCCTTGTCGCGAAGACCATGTCCAGATGATTGCTCACATTGCCGACGAGCAGAAGAGAAAGAAGCAACACTTTGTAGAACCGCGGCAATGGATGACAACTGGAATGACAAAGATCCAGAAAGACCAAGAAAAGACCCGACCTGGTCGTCGCCTGAAGAAGGAAACCGAAGACCATCATGGAGGAAGTCGCAGGCTCTCGCCGGTTGTTAAGTCCTATTGGACAGGAACTCCTTATTCTGGACAATGGGATCCTGAAACGTGTTTGAGGCCGATATTGGTGGGGAAGACAGACGCCAAAATTGTTCCCAGGAACGAAAGAGGAAGTGCGGAAAACCATGATGGAGTCGCTGGAGGAATCTGGGGGACGAAGCCCCCGCAGAAAGTGAGGAAAACGGTTTTACTGGGCCAATTTCGTTGACGTCCAGGACTGGTGCAAAAATGCGCTGTATGCGCTGCAGCAATGGACCCCGAATACGACCCAAGGCCCCGATGCGTCAGTACAACGTAGGCAGCCCGTTCGAGAGAATCCCCTTGACATCGCCGGCCCGTTCCCGTATCCGACCACGGGAATAAATACATCCTTTGGCAAGGGACTACTTCGAAGGGCAGAAGCCTTGCCCCCCCAACCAGGAATCACCGTCGCCGACGTCTTGGTGAAAGAGTGGATATGCGATTCGGTATTCCAATGGAGCTGCACCGTCAAGGCAGAAATTTCGAATCCAACCTTGTTCCAAGAAATATGTCTACTGCTGAACATCCGCAAGACAAGAACCACGGCCCTACATCCGCAGTCCGATGGAATGGTGGAAGGGATGAACAGGACGATCAACCGCCACTTGCCCAAAGTTTGTCTCTGACCATCAAAGAGACTGGGACCAGTATCTTCATTTGTTCCTGATGGCCTATCGATCCGCAGTACACGAGCAACGGTCAAACTCCTGGTAGTATTATATGGGCCGAGAACTGCGACGGGCCTTGTGACCTGAAGTTTGGGATACCGCCAGGACAAACACTGGGGGAGGGACTACGTCAGCAAACTTCGGCAGAGAATGGAATCCACGAACGAGTCCGGTTGAACATCCAGAGTGCCACATAAAACGAAGAAACCATGACATCAAGGCCGACGCTGAGGTTTGTTGATGACCTGGTTTGGCTGTACAACCCCAAACCGCGTGACTATCATCAAAGTTGGGAACTCGGGGGAAGGCCCGTATAAAATCGTGAAAAGGATAAACGACCTTGTGTACCGAATCCGGAAGCCACCCGAGGGAAACCCAAGGGTCGTTCATTTCAACAGGTTGGCCCTTACGCTGGAAACCTGACAATTCGCACCCTCGGCACCGGAGGATGATATGACGTTTGAGAAGTTTATGTCCTTGTATTAAAAACGGGCAGAAAGTTCACATGGGGTTACTAGAGAAGCCACGAGACCTTTCGAGGTGCCTGCTGATCACGCACTAGCAATAAGGGCAGAAGATCTTCGAATGTCCAGGGCATCGCCAGTGTTCTCCAAAAAATTGTAACCCCAAACACTGCGGGAGAAATCCAGAAGTTGGTGGTGTGCTACAGTTGAAGAAAGGCCAGAGAAACATCTACTACCTAGTTACCAGGGCTTTCCCCAAGATAAACCGTCCTATGAAGATGTCTGGAAGAGTCTCACCAAACTAAGAGATACTATGGTGGACCAGAATCTGGGGGATCTAGCAATTCCAAAATTGTCCTGTGGTATTGATGGGTTGGACTGGGGAGTCATAAGAAGATGCTGGAGGCGTATTCAGATCCAGCGGCGTCAAGATTTTGGTTTGTTGTAACCCTCTTTCCCCGACCGATCATGAAGACAGTGGAGTGTTACTCCATCGAACTTCACGGGTGCAGATATGGGGAGTCATGCAGATATCGTCACCCAAGGATGACATTTCGGGACGAAATGTCCAGAAGGGGCAATGTAACGAACCTAGGCCGGGCCTCGCCTTCAGTCGTTGCCATCGACAACGATGATATCATCCCGGGGATATTCGAGAACAATCCAGTCACGCCGCCGCAGATAACAACGGTCGATATTGGAAACAACTGGAACATGCTGGTTGCCAACCGCCGAATTGGAAACATCGAGAAATTTTGTAACGGAGGTAAATGGCGCCCCCCAAGAGGGAGTGGCAGTCTCAGCAGTCGATAACATCGAGCGATACAGTGGCGTAGCTAGTAATATAAATTAGTTGTAAATTCTAGGTGAAATAAATTGGGAAAACCAAGTTAGTTTATTTACGTTACACTATTTCACAATTACGTAAGCAGAATAGAGGAAAATACAGAAAATTAGGACACGTGAGGATGCACCAAACCAAGGTAGACCTACAGTTAATTAAAATAACCAACAAGACGAGAAGTAATTTTGTCGGCATCTGATTTCTTACAACATACATTAATTCCCGATTTGATCCAGCTTTTCCTGATATTCAAATAGCCAATAATTTAGGGCCGCAGAAGGCACCGCAACATTTTGATGCAACTTTGGTAGTGTATCCAGTAGCTACATAACTACGTGATTTCATAATAATTCTCAATACATTTATTCTTCATTTCGTTTTAGTAAAAATACAGTATCCTATAACTCTAATAAAAATTTTAAACACCTTTGTGTTGTTGCCCACCCTACCAATTTGACGCAGCTTGTGATATATTTTGGAATCAGCCAGCAGTTAACTCATAAATTAAAAAAATTAGGGTGTTCACTTAATAAAACCGCTGATGACGTCATCACTGAAGGTAGATATCACCCTGTATATTGGGTTATTATTTAAAAAACAGTAAATAAAAAATAGAAAATCGATCTGTTTCGGGAATTTTATGATATTGTTTATTTAGCTAATAATGAATGTTGCGTTACTTCATGGACACATGAAAAAGGGGATATGTATGAATAAGCATGGCCACAATCATTACCTACTACTACAAACTAATGTAACACTTCATTAAATATATATATATATATAACAGTTTTTAATTTTTTCCCCTATGATCACTATAACAAAAAGGCAACAAAGCACAAAGACCCATCCAAACCGAACACAAGGGAAAATTTAAAAAAACCCTGGTTTGGCAACTTAAGGGGCCAACCGACAAACCCCTTATGTTTACAAATATATGGGTATAAATACTTCCGTCATCGTTCAATTGATTATCTTCGTCCCCCATGTAATATGCTTATGAAGTCATACTTTTCTTATTTGTTTGTGTCCTCCTTTCATATCTCCTTGCATATCGCATAGGGTGCCTAGAAATTCGGTGCGCAGTAGACTAAAGCGCGTTCTAGTCAGTATATTATAATTACAATTCTATGCGAATACTGATCTAGACAGACTTCATATTCTATACTGACATTTGATTATGAAATAACAGTTGTTAAGTTAGCAACATTCAGCACGGATCGAAAATTATCATTAACCATCCGAAAAAAAATTCATTGGATATCTTTACTGAAATTGCCAAGGTCATTTCTAGCGACCCTTTTAAGGAATAAGTATTTTTGACATATCGTTCACCGCATCGTTAAGAGCCGGCTACCGACAATCGTTTGATAACGGATCGTTCAATAACAACTTTTACGGAATAGACCTGTTAATCAAAGAGGTAAACGTTATCTGAATAGGAGGTCTAATAAAACCTAGTCAATCGGAATCTTGTTGCATTAACCGTCATAGTGACGTACATGGACATGAGTACTGGTGGCCCAAAGAGAATAAACGAGATAGAGCTCGTCCAGTATTGAAACGACCGTTTGGTAGGTAGAGGGAAAAACAGTGGACTCGGGTTTGATGTGGCTGCTTATGCTACGGCTAATCTTCACCAGTGGCTTGTCTGCAGCGTTTGAAAGGTTAGGTTTGTTTGATTAATAAATGGTAGTGCAGTTATTTATTCAACTTTGACAAAAAATCCTTTAAACTCCGACCCCAAAACCCCCGCACCAATTTTGAATGAAGTCGGACCATCATTACAAAAATCGTCGCCAAAAAACAACGTCTGTGCGCCTATACCAAATAATTTGGGACCCTATGGAATTTCTATTAATAGCCACAGTTAGACAATGGCTCCGGGCATCTTCAAGAAAAATTGGTTGTTAGGTAAGAAAGGGCCCAAAGTAGACGTTTCAATACTGAGAAATGAGAAGTCATTCCCCATTAAGAAAATGGTGACACTAATAAAAAAAAATTTTTGGGGTCATAGTGACGAAAAGGAAATTAGGCCCCATTTTCCCCGGAATGGTGGACTAGCGGGCTCCCCCACCTGGTATCCAAAAAGCACAGGCTCTTTGGGTTTTATATTGGGCCACTTAAATTTCCGGGCCCCTGCACTAATTTTTCTACTTGAAGGGTTTAAAAATTTA
>JAFIRS010006297.1:0-39913 GCA_018342105.1 Gonioctena quinquepunctata
TTGTATTTTTCTTTCTTTAGTTTATAAGTGTTGAAAAAAATTGGCATATAGGGGTGATAATTTGAGTGGGTTGTGACTCTCCCTTGAAAATTAATTGAATCTCATTACTATGGGAGAGAAAACCCAAAGAATGTAGAGAAATGTATTGCTAACTTCCCAAGAAACATTGGGACAGTATTTGACAAATATTGTCTGACAAAGTGCACAAAACCAATGGAATTTTGTTAATATGCCAACGTAGTGAAATTTATGAGGGCACCCAACTGTTTGATTGGTTTTACGGCAGAGTGCATTTTATCAATTTGTGATAAAACTTAATAAATGACATAAATGTTGCTGATTCCCTAGATTTCCAGGAAGGAATTGATACATGATACCTATCGAGAATTCATAAAAGTTATATATTTTCAGGAAACTTATTCACAAAAATAAAAGTGATATCCAAATAATAAAAATTCATGAATATTATTCAGTAGATTCAGTTTTCATGATTTGAATCAGTATCGGAATCAAGCGTTGGTCTGCTGAACTAATTACGAAAAGTTTGTTATTTGCATATGCTCTCTAGGAACACAGTATTTATATTAACGGTGTGTGCATCAAGAACCCTATATTTCACAGGTAAGTCGCACTGTTATGAAGGATCATAAAACACTTTTCTACTGCAGCGCAGACTCAGAAGTAGAGTTGTGATATTTCACACTGATGGTGGGCAATTAAAACTTTGTATCGTCTGAAAGTAATAACGAAAGTTCCGCAGGTAAACTTCCTCGGTCTTCAGAGAACAAAAAAGTTGGTTGTTGGTTTTATGACTTCTCCAACTCGCACAGTGGAGTGAGGATTACGAAATAGCGGAAAGCAGTGTTGTTCGTTGCACCGGATAATCAAAGGATAGGGTCATAGGTGTATTATGGTTTTTTATTAATTATTTTATTTTGTGCTTTATAGTTAGTACGCCCCAATCTATGCATTTTTGTTGGAACATCGTTATTATGAGGCCTCTTTCCTGTAAGTATTGAGCTGTCTAGCTCGTCAATGAGGAGACCATACGAAGATATAACTCGTCCGCCATCCTGGAGCTGCCATCTTCAATTTATGAATTTTGAAATAATTACAATAATCTTCGACCAAATTCATAATTTCCGATCCCAAAAACTCCGATAAACCAATTTTGAATAGAAACGGTTCATAATCACAAAACTCGTCCACCATCTTGAAGCCGCCATCTTCAATTTATAAATTTTGACAATGAATTCATAATGTCCGACCCCAAAATCCCCACACGGATAATTGTCATCTTGAATTTATGAATTTTGACAAACAAAAATCTCGTCCGCCATCTTGCAGCCACCATTTTGTTTTTTAACCGACGAAACCAAAAAGGAGGAGGTTCTCTATTCGACCCGTATATTTTATGTTTTTCCATGATATTTTTTTATGTATGATCACGCATAACTTTTTACTGAGGCGTCCGATTCCGATAATATTTTTTTCAGTGGATAGGGTGTACTTCGAATTTGGTCCCATTTGAATTCAAAAGATGAAATCCACCCCTAAGGGTAGCGAAATGAAGGATATTGAACACTCACCCTCTGAATTCTGGTCCGTTAACCGATTCTATCAGGCATAACTTTGTACTGGGTTCTTCGATTTGCATGATTCTTTCTTTAATAGATAGGGTATACCTTATACTTGGATTTAGGAAGAAATTAGCCACCCTCACGGATAGACAAATAGGGGATAATTGATTTTTCACTAGTGAACATTAGCACACACATACGTAGTTGACAATGACAGATCGCTACTGACATTATTCTTGTTCCGTCAAAATCAGTATGTTTTATGAGAGGATGGAATAATATACAAAGTAATGAAATAAACTAACCAGAACAACGAAAATAATGTATATTACAACAAATAGTAAAAGTAGAAAATCATATTATTTAACTGGTAATAGTTGAAGTAAGGTGGGTAAGTAAGTATTTTGGAAGTAATCAAAAAACAAGTAGGTAGTATTTGGTAGATTTTAGCCACAAAAAATTGAAAAATAAAAACTTTTTATGAAAAATTAAACCGACGAAATACGGAACTGAAAAGTAAAAAATTAAAACTTTTTAACAAAAAATTAAACCGATGAAAACATCAACTGAAAAGCAAAAAATAAAATAAACCTTCTTAGTCTAAATGATAATTGAGCTCCTAAACAAATGTAAGTAACTGATTTTGAGTCGGCGTCAAACAAACTAGCAATTGAATTAGGTGAAGCGTAAAATTATGGCAGCGAGATGTACGGCTGCGTTTTGATGACTTCTTTCATAGATAATGATATTCGATAATTGTTTGATTGGCGCCGACTCAAAATCAGTTACTTACATTAGTTTAGGAGCTCAATTATCATTCAGACTAAGAAGGTTTATTTTATTTTTTGCTTTTCAGTTGATTTTTTCGTCGGTTTAATTCTTTGTTAAAAAGTTTTTATTTGTCTAACAAATTGTATACTGTATTGTCATCGGAATCATCAACACCTGCTGAATTCCACGTTAATCGAACAACCAGAAGTGGGTACAATTAAATTGCAAGATTTATTCAAAACATGTTAACTAACAAGTGAAGTTAAATATCTACTTGTCGCATTCGTAGTGTGTATGGATATTATCTCAATTTGAGGACTTTCATGACGCACTTTTTCTCATGATTGATATTTCATTCGAAAGTTGGAACTACCAGGTTATCACAAGCAATTCGACTAGAATATTTAAAATTATAAAATCAGTTTTATTTGGTTTAGGTCTGATACTCGATGATGAAAATTTCAATCAACCGCCCCTCTCTTTGGTGGGTCAACAAAATTCCGCTATGGCCGATTCTAATGAAGTTCACTGACCAAAATATTTCAATCATGCTTATCAAGGAAAACAATCTGAAAAATTATTCTACTGTGGATATTATTTCAGTTATTGTTTTCGAGTACCTAATCTATTGGGGATATTATTTCAGTTATTTTTATAAGAGTATCTTCATTTTCAGAGGAATTTCAATCTTTCCAGTTATCCATTTTGTTAAAAAAACTCCTATGGGTGTGGAAAAAAATCTGATTCCACCTTTTGTTGCTACTTTTTCAGGATTCCGCCAAAGTCAGCATTAAATGCGAAACTCTTCAATAAGTCTCACTTTAGCTAACACGCTAAGAGTTTTATTATTGCCCTCTTGAAAGATATACCTTGATCCGTGGTCGAAGAACGAAATTGTGGAAAGCTTCTGAAAACAGTGGTGTAGAAACTTTCCCTTTCCATAATATTCATGATATTTTGTACTTCTAGCTATGGGTAGCTTCTATAACCATGTTGAATTCCAATTCAGTACATCGACCGATCACTGGAAAAAATAGCTGAATCAGACATGCTGAGGGACGGACAAAAGACACTTGAGTGATTTGATAAGGGTTCCTTTTCTCATTTCGCGAAAATGAATGAGTTCATCAATTATATGCGGAATGCCAGAAGTATTATTAATAAGAAGAGTTTTTTTTGTGAAGTGGCTCAAATTGGATTGAACATGCTCTGAGTGATGATTGTAAGAATATCATCACCAAATCACCTGTACATGCGTATACATTAGGTTGTCCGTTATTTACCAAGTTTTTTTTTCTGCAGCACCCCCTAAATTTTTAGTTTATGGTCTAAAAAAAAATATCATACCAAAAAAGATCTTAATTTCCATATTAAACCTTGCCCCTAAGATTATACATTTTCCATTTAAATAAATGGGGTTTTGCTACTTTTTAATTTCTTTTTTTCAATTGAACAACTTATGGCAAAGTAATAGGAGATACATATTCCTGTAGGAATTTAAACGCTCTACAAAAAAAGTCGCCTATAATTTTTTCATAACTTCACTCTTTCAAAAGTTATCATTCTAAAATTTCCTTTTTTTTATACAGCAAAATTATTATTATTTAGATGAAACTTCGTTGTTTATTTCCAAATATATGTAATCCTGATGGTCCTGTGATGAAAAATTGAGAAAAAACTAAAAAAATAGATGAGATAAAAAAAAAATAATATCTGAGTAAACATCATTTATTTTTTTGAACTTTCTTTAGTTACATTGGGGTTTTTTTCATACTCGTTCACAATTTAAATCACGTATTGTTCTCATTCTCGTATTTAGATAAAATATCCATATATTCTTCAGTCAATTTTTCAGCTCTTCCTGCAGTAGGTATCATTGACTACTCTTGGATGTTTAAAATTTTTAATCCTCTTGAATATTCTGGATTGCCTACCATCTTTCAAAAAATTTGAGAGAATTAGAATTTATAGAATAAGCAATGTTTTCATTTGAAAACCACTTCAAATGATCTAAATTGAAAATAAAGCGTTTAGGAATGTCAAATTGATCATTATCACCTAATTTTAAAGCTTTAACCATTTTTTGCTGCTTTACACTAAAAGATACACTTTTATCAAAAAACGACAAGGCCGCTGCTTCAGGACTCAAATACCATAAATGGTTCCCAAATTTCTCTAAAACTGCATCAGATAATTCATTATCGATTGCGAAGGCGTAGAGGGGCCAACAACAAAATATTTTTAAAAACATTTGGATTTGCCACTTTGAACTGAAGACAATTGTCACTTCAAAGTGACAATTGTCACTTCAAAGTGACAATTGTCAGTTCAAAGTGGCAATTCCAAATGTTTTAAAAAAGATTCTGTTGTTGGCCCTTATACACCTTCGTAACATTGTTCTAAATTGGTAAACAGTTTTCATGAATTCAACAACATATACAAAAACAATAAATAAGGAAATTTCCAGAAGATTTTTTTTCATCTTCTTTAGTTAATTTAAAACTGCTTCAGAAAATATGAATTTTCAAACATTAAATTGCTTTGGACATCCATCGAGCATGATGGAATGTCCCAGTTTCATAAACATTTATTTTCTCAGAATCTATTGTGCCTAGAAATATTTCACATAATTCCAAGAGTTCTCGATAATCATTACGTAATTGAATAGTATCCATGAACTCATCAATTTTTGAAGTAACTTCTGGTATTTTATCTCGTTAAAAGTTTCTCAATGTATTATTTTGTATTACAGATCTATATTTTTGTTTATCAATAGAATTCCACTGACTTTGAAAATATGAACAAAATGTTTATGAAATCAGATGTGGAATCATCTGCAACTGAAAGATACACTTTAGTCCTTAGTGTTTCTCCCAAGAAAATGTTTCTAACTTTTTACTATCTTTGCAAAGTGAGATTGCTTCTAGAAATTGTGTTTCCTATTTCTCCCGGTCTTCCTGATGAATTTGGAAGCGTGAAATAGATTTTTGTCGACAAAAATGTATCGAAGACCTAGAAAAAGCGATGCGTCAATGTTAGGAATTTTGGAAAACATTCTTCTTTGCCTCATTCTTCTATATGAGTTTTTAATCAGCGTGGCTTTAGCCAGAGAAGTAGTTGTTTTCTGTTAGACCTACACAAAAAAGATCATCCTTTATATCGTGGATTTTTCAATTCATAGAAAAATATTTCTATTCAATATTTAATTGAGAATGTTTCCGTTTTCAACATCCACAATGTTCTGCAGGGATACTTTGTATAAAAATCAGATGGGCAAAAGGCGCTACCGCAATTATTGTTCAGGTACTAAATTATGCTTCAATGCCCTTGCGTGAATAAAAATTTGTGTGTAGGTAGAAATGCTTCCGAAAGTAATTTCTGAGTCATTTACGGCATTGTAGTAGGATTCCCACTTTTATAAAATTCATTGGAAGGGTATGAAAATCAATCAAATTCTGTAGAAATTGATTAGTTGTGTGTTTGAAATTGATAAAGTCCCAAAAATGATTGAAATTAGACCTAGATGTCATGTAAAACATTATTTTTCAGTTTACGAAATTTTTTCTCAATTTTCTATCAGAGAACCATCAGAATAAGATATTTTCAGAAATAAACAACAAAATATCATCTAAATAATAATAAGTTTGCTGTAAAAGTAAAAAAATCTCAAAATTAAGGATGCGTTCAACTTTAACTTCGAATAACTTTTGAAAGAGTGAAGTTATGAAAAAATCATTGAATACCTTTTTTGTAGAAGTTTCAATTTACTATCAGAATAGGTATCGCCCAACACTTCATCGTCAGGTGTTCAAGAAAAAAAATTAAATGTAAGAAGTATTAAAACCCCATGTTATTCAAATGGGAAATGTATCGTCTTGGGGGCAAGGTTTAATATGAAAATTAAGAGTTTTTTTTATCTGATATTTCTTTTTAGACCATATATAAAAATTTAGGGGGCACTGCAGAAAAAAAATCAACTTGGTAAATAACAGATACCCTAGTATACATATAGTGAATTTTAAATGTTTTTCATTCGAAATTTTCCATAATTTTTTTTTTAATGTCCAATTCACCTGAAATTTTACAGGAATCCAAAGTCGTGGTTTCATAATTCAAGGATAATATTAGAAAGAAGTATAACAAAACCGGTTCCTTTTGATTCATTTCAACTATAGAATTCCATAAAGATATTAAAAGTTGAAAATTGCGATGCAAAATTTATTTCACTGTACTTACTTGGGTTTCAATCTCAATATCATTTTGAAAAATAATAACTAATAATTATTCATTGAATTTAACTTTGGAGATACATATAGAGACCATACGGGGAAAACACAAAAATGAAGTGATTTGTTTGATAATATGAACAGGATGTTCATAAAATCAGATGTGGAATCATCTGCAACTGAAAGATAAACTTTAGTCACTATCTTCCATCGTTCAAGATAACCTTTTGTGGGGTATCCATGTTAGAAAGAGAAACATTTTCAATTGAATAGTGAATAGAAAGATTTTTATGTGAATTGAAAAATCCACGATGAAAATGAAGTAATTTGTTGTGAATATCTAACAGAAAACAACTACTTCCCCGGCTGAAGCCACGCTGGACGTTCTGATAGATATTGAGAAAGGAGGCTTACTCAAAAGAAAAACCTGAAAGTGAAAATTTCCATTTTCATTCAGATAGTTATTCGATTTTATATTCGTCCATATTAAGAACTCATATAGATGAGTTGGTGAAAAAAATGTTTTCCATTGGAGAGAACACTCACCAGAAATAATTTGTAACATTAATGAAAGACAGGCATCGCATTCACTATGTCTTCAATACATTTTTGTCGACGAAAATCTATTTCACGCTTCCATGATCATCAGGAAGACCAAAAGAAATGGGAATCCCATTTTCTAGAAGCAATCTCACTTTGCAAAGATAGATAGATAGATAGCTCTTTATTTCCAACAGGTGTACACTCAATTACAGGAAATGCTTGAGAGGTAATATTCAACATAACGAATTACAGAAAACAAAATATATATATTTATACATATATATATATATATATATATAAATATATATATATATATATATAAATATATATATATATATATACTTTTTTTTTGAAAAATGTGAAGATGAAAATTAATATATAAAATGGGTAAACTTGAAATTCACCTATTTTATATGGTAATTTTTTTCTTCACATTTTTCAAAAAAATGTTAATTATGGTTTTATTGTTCTTGTCTTACCTCCTGTTCATTTCAACTGAAGATTAGTATTACTATGCTCGAAAACATGTTATTGAATTATGTTTTGATAAAACTTTTTGGAAAATTGATTGCAAAAAAGCTGCCTTGACAACACCCTACTCCTACTCTGGGGTTTTGAATATATACATTGTAGAGACGACTTTGAGTTTTTACTGAACTTCATTATACCGAAACTCCAATTTGAGCATAGACTACTTCCTTCAAATGAATATATATATATATATATATATATATATATATATAAATATATATATATATATATATATATATATATATATAAATATATATATATATATATATATATAGGAATTATAAATTTTAAATGGATTAATGAAATAAATGTACATGCGTGTATGTAAATAAATGATTGATTAATTATAGAAAGAAAGGAAGGTACTGCTGAAGAAGTAACGAAAAATCACTCGACAGTTCAATGAGAATGAGATGTTCAGGATATATTGGTAATACATTCCAAAATATGTTTGAGAGTGCTTACATTGATGTCACATGTATCACAGATCAAATTATAATTAGAACACATTAATGACATGCGTGCCCTACGCATAACATTTGTTCGAATATTTTCACAATAAGAAGTCTTCTCACTCCTAGAATTGAGCCGATGAATATGAAAGTTGATTTTTTGTACGCGCACGAAATATTGTTGTGTAGTAAATTGTAAAGGAATGATATTGTCACATAGAGACGACGAATTTTTAGAGAAACTACGTCTTTGGGGATGTTCCTGTTTGTTTAAATAGCAGGAATTTCAAGAACTTTCTTTGAACAGCTTCCACAGTTTTAATTTCAAAGTTATATATGGGATACCATATCGATGCCCCATATTCAAGTTTGAACCTCACATACGCATAGAACAATGTGAGAATTGGCCTGACATTGCGAAACTCCCTATTACTTCTCATAACAAAGCCCATCATGCTATTGCCTGATGATACAACTTCATCGATTTGGAGAGAAATTGTGAATTCACAATCAAACCTCATCCCAAGATCTTTTATCTACGCGACTCTGTTGATGATATTATCATCTATTTGGTAGGAGAACTCTATCATCTCTTTTTTCCTAGAAAATGACAGAATAAAACATTTTGAAATATTCAGTTGTAGATGATTGTGGAGACACCAATCGAATATTAAGTCTATTTATTAATTTTATTTCAAAAAGTAGTATCGGTGATATCATACAATACCTTTTTTCTTTCATTGTTCTACGTCAAACCGTTCAAAACTTAACAGGGGTGGGAGGGACTATCAAAAGCCGCACTGTATACTTTTCGCCAGTGGCATGAAATTATCACCTTTTCCGAATATATATCATATATTCCGTAGTTAATAACGAAGGCGTAGAAGTGCCACATTTTCTTTTATTTTACAATTCCGACTTATAAGTCGGAATTCCGACTTGTATCTTGGAATTTCGACTAATAAGTCGGAAGAGTGTTTCTCAAAAAGGGTGGTATGGGTTTATACCAGGTGATTTGGGAGTTATGTTGCAATTTTTGTTACAAAATGGATTCATTCGACACCAAATATATAAAAGTCAATAATTTGCAATAAGAGAATTTTTCCACACAATATTCTTGGAAATGGTGTATTTTCATTTCCTATTCATAATTTTGCCGAATAGCGCTTTTTCCATACAGGGGTAACAAAACTCGGGATCACTTTTTTCTCAGTTTTTTCAAATGGAGCAGCCTATATAAGGCTATACCAGAATACTACTATGTGTTTGCAGAAAATGTAGTGTTTGTCTACTTAATTTCCATCGCAAATGTATCTAATTCTTAAGGAAAGTATGAAAAAGACATCACAACAGCAATAACGATGTTTTTATTCAATGCTGGACAAAGGAGGTAATAAAGTGAACTCAAATAGTACAAAAAAGCGTAAATTCACAGGAGATGTTCGAAAAATCTCCCATTTCGAGCTATCTTCGGACATCAATTGAAGTTGATCTTGTAATAGAGCGAAAACTTCTCTAATTCTATTCTTTATATCTTCTGGTGTCGTTTCTTTCTCGCGTTAGATCTCTCCTCTATCACATCCCCCAGAGCTAGAAATCTAGGGGCGTGAGGTCTGGGGACCTTGCTGGTCACTGAATGGGTCAGTTTTTTTTGGTATCCATTTATTTCTGCGCCATCCGTTTAAAAATCTTTCTACTCGATTTTGATTGTGGGGAGGCGCGCTATCTTGGTGATATAACCTCTGTCTGTGATATAACCTCTGTTTGGTGAATCATTTCGGAAAAAATATCTGTAAATTTCTCCATTCAGTGGCCCATCAAAGAAATGATAGCCCTCTAACCTGATCTCCAATCATGCCCCGACATTCATCGACCATCTATTTTGGTTATCAACTCCTCTGACCCAATAAGGATTCTCTGTCGCGTAGTACTGGCAAATTGTGGCTATTTACCATCCCATTACTTTTGAATGTATTTCAGAAACTTTGGTTTCTCGCGACTGAAATTCGATGTATTTCCGCAAATGCAAACTCTTGTATCAGAATCCCTTCCATAGAGTTCTCGATGTAATTCAATTCGGTATGGGTGAAGATTTTTTTTATCAATATTCTGTTCACGAAAGTATGACTCACATTTAGCTCTTCTGCGATGTTCCTCGTACTTACATGAGAATTCTCAGCGGTTGAAAGCATCACCGCCAATTCAATTTCTTCTTTTGGTGCAATTTTATTCACTTCTTGCCTTTTCTTGCGCTCGAAAACTCTCTGACTCTAGACCTTGTGGGCCTAGCCCTACCGTGTGACTAGGCCGTCGGGACGGGAGAACCTTAGACAATCCCAGACACCTCTGGGCAACGTCATAGGTCCCCCTCCCAAATAACATGGTAGCGTGATTAGTAGCTCCGGCGAACTCTCACACGAACGGTGACTCGTCAAACGTTACACGAGTAATATCAGGTCGAAAGTCTGATATGGCGGTGACCCATCAAACGCTGACAGGAGGAGTCTTGTTAACATGGGTACCCAGGGGGAGGAGGATAGCCCCACCGGTTTCACCGCCGGTGCCTCTCCACATGGTGTTGGACTCTGGGGGGCGTGGGCTGGATAGTGGGTCCAATGGAAAACAATACCGTAATTCGGTAGAGACGGGGGAGTCTTTCACCTATGGGTTGAGGTGACTGTATTCCCTGCTGACTCGGCGGGGAGCGGCGCATTAACCCGCTCGGGTACTGACATCCCATAGCCAGTAGCTTGTCTTATCAAGCGGCCCCACCGTGGCTGAGCTATAACGGTAGCTGGGTTGACCTAGCGCGCTGATTGGGCGTATCTCAATTTCAGATTCCCCCTGTTAATTTAGCAGCACAGTTTAAACCGGAAGGTAGGTCCTGTGCTGTTGATGGGGGGAGGAAGAGCGAAGCCCAAACTGAATGCAGGAGGGTTAGCTCGCGATATTCACGTCTTTCGAGACAGTTTTGATTTGATTTGACTCTAGACCGTGAATCAGGATATCGAACTGCATTCATTCTACTGGCTACTATACAATTTCTGTCATGTTAATGTATATATATATATATATATATATATATTGTCATGTAATGATAATTGTATAAAATGAATTTAATAATTGAATTTTTGTTATTATTATTATTATTATTAATATATTTTTGCCCCACGTTTTGGGTGCCAATTGTAATATAATGATAATTTGCAAATATAAATTGTTGTTATAAAATGAAGATTGCTAATAATTTCCGCTCTTCGTTGTGAGCCAAATTGTTATGATATAGATAAGTATTTTCGCCCTGTATAATATGTTTCGTGATGTAATAATAATTGCTAGCTAACGTCACTGTTCTCTCGTCACGTTGCTGCCAATTGTTATCATTTTTCTTACCACGACTAAACTCAGTTGGTACGCCTCTCGTATCAGATAGCCGGTTCAGGCAATAGAGCCACTATTCTGGTCTTGATGTCATTTTCTGTGTTTATAAATATGATTGCTGATAATTGTGGAAAACAAACGAGGAAGTAACGAAAAACAATTATCTCCTTTATTCAGGAAAACTTATATTCACCTGGCCTACGATAAATAACTTATTCTATTGTCAATCTACAAATTTTCATGGATAATTATGGGAAAACAGGTCATGGATAAATGACACAGACTCACTTTTACCTGGACAGTGAAAATGTCTTTGATAGCTCAAAATCAAATGAAATAAAGTTCTTCTGATGGGATATGAGTTATTAGTGAAGTTGTTCAGTTCGTTATGTGCACTAGGAAAGTTTATACCTGACGCTGGAACTGTCGCTGTTCAATACACCACCCAGAATTTGGATTCTCTCTCAATCCAATGCTCTCAGGAACTCGAATACCAAAAGAAGGAACCATACAAATTCAGCAATCAGCTTTGGAATATTTGTATATGGTGTACAAATAAGGTAATGTTGATTTTCTGCTTATAATGTTGAAATTATTGAATTTTTCTTTCTCCCAAATAAAACGTGGCATTCGTTTTCAAATTATTTTCGGTCTCCAGTGGCTTTGTTTTCTCCGTTACTTGGATACCATTTTTCCTCATTCCTTTTGATTCGAATTTTTGAATTCGCGCACTATGTTCTCACATTTTCACTGTTGGGGTTATTTGTCAAAACTTATGAATGAATCTATTTTTCCTTTCTTACAGACTATTTACAATATTCAATCATAATTGTCTCTGACACCTTTCCGTTCTTATTTTCTCACAATTTCAAATCTTACATTTTCCCATACTGTTCCCTGATCGGCTATTGTCATCAAGAAGTTTGTTGTTCTCTCATTGGCTATTTTTAGTTACATACAATTTCATATACTGTATGTTTCAAGCTTATAATTTTGTTTATCACATGTTATTCAGGATGGTTTTGTAAATCTAGACCTTTCTCGTTGCTTTTGAATAATTATGGGTTGTAATCATTATGACAGTGTATGAAATTGATTGTAATATAGTATTTGGATTTTTTTCATCTATTCATATTATACAGAGGCTCAATAAAGGAAATAGAATTTCAAAATATGTAAAAACAATCTCTTGAAACTAATATCTATTAAGTAATTATTCTTTTTGTGGGTTTTTTCCTTTTAATATATATAACTGGTTTTTCATAACATAACAATATATATATATATATATATATATATATATATTAAATGGATTAATGTGTTCGGATAGGTTTCCGAAGTCATGATTATTACGAATATCGAAACTTAGGGTTGAAACGCGTCTAGAAATTTGGTAATTTCGGCTCCCATTTTGATAAGAGCAAAAGAGGGAAGGGATTTCCAACAAAGGTCTCAATCTGCCTACTCCTAGGCTATAGTCACTGAGGTAGGTCCCAATCTGCCTACTCCTCAGGTGTTGTCACTTAGGTGGGGTTCAGGATTTTGTAACTCGACACTGGGGTCTCAATCTGCCTAGTCCCCAGGTTTCGCCACTAGCTTTCTCAGAGGTCTCTCAATCTGCCTATTCCTTCGAGGAAACTGAGGATCAGAGGGTGGTTGAAGAGTATTTAACCTAGGTGAATCCAGTGGAGCATGGAGTGGGCATGACTTGGTTTGGCGGTAAGCCGGGAAAGTAGATGTTTCCAAGTATTGGGTAGTCTGCGTCCATCATCGCGTTTGTTGAGGCAGTTCGGGCGCTTCTCGATCTCAAGGGCTTCACGAATGCCCATCGCTTGCAGTGTTCTCTCAGTGGCAATGGTCCTGGTGTGGTCGATATCCATTCTGTGGCCTGTCTCTTCATAGTGCTTGGAGATTGCCGAAGAAGGGTCTAAGCGTCGAACAGCAAGTTGATGTTCGTTAATTCGACTGGTGACTCGCCTGTTAGTTTGTCCTATATATGTCCTAGGGCATTCGGAATATAGTATTTCATATATTCCTTGAGACTCATAAGCTATGTTATCTTTAGTAGACCTGAGAAGATCAGAGATTCTATTATTTGCTGTGAAAATTGTTTCAATTTCGCGTTTTCCTAAGATTCTGCCAATTTTGATATGAAAAAATTCTAGACGCGGTTCAACCCGAACTTTCAATATTCATGTATTTATATATATGTTATAATAATATGATGTGTTCAATGTTTTCAATGTTTTCCGACTTATAAGTCGGAATTCCGACTTACAAGTCGGAACTCTGAGATACAAGTCGGAATTCCGAGATACAAGTCGGAATTCCGACTTACAAGTCGGAATTCCGAGATACAAGTCGGAATTCCGAAACACAAGTCGGAATTCCGACTTACAAGTCGGAATTGTAAAATAAAAAAAAGTGTGGCACTTCTACGCCTTCGTAGTTAATGGACTAGAATTTCACAATTTCTACATTTTTTTAAAACGATATCGGAATTTTGCTCAATAAATAACAATTTGTTTGGTTATTTCCATGATTTATCTACCTCGACGTATAAATCAATTTTTTTCAAATTTTGTAATGACGAAGTCAAACATATCATGAAAATAGTTTTGAGACAAGTGATATTTTGATGACATGTCGCCAAAAAATTAATCCAGGAGCCAATCCAACTCTGGAGTGCAACCCTGGGCCAATTCCGAATCAAAAATACGAATTATTCGCATTTAGTAGTAGAAGTGATATATAACACAACAGACAAAAAGACAACGAATCCCTTCGATGAACATCGGGGAGTTCCTGAATTCTCGACGTGTGAAGACATCAAAGATAATCTAACTGGAAAGCGATTCACGCCAGATTTCACAAACTGAATGAATATAAAATTATATTCCCTTTCATTATTTCTTTCGTGAACAAGAATCACAGATATATTTGCAAACAGAAATCCTCAATGTCCAGATCTGAGCGGGCTCATACAGATTGGCAGGATATTTCAGAAGGTGAAAAATTCATTCATTCAAGTGGAAATTGAAGCCGGTATCCCTCATAGGGTAATCCTGACATACCGGGTGACACAGGATATCGGGCCACCCCTGTAACTTCTGCATTCGTGAACGGATTTCTCTGAAATTTGGTACAGTTATATAAGCAACCATTTCGGATTCGATCACATCACAATCCAATATGGCGGACTTCTGGTTGTTCTGGAAATGCCAGTAACTATGTTTTTACAAATGGAACACCCTGTATATTTTTACATATTCAAGTTCAACAGGTCAAAACAAGTCCAAACCTCATGTCAAATGTAGTTTTTTTAATCAATTGAAATTAAAATAGTTTTTTATTTTACTTCGTGGATAAATGAGTTTTGGTCGAAGCTATTCACAATGAGTCGCAAATAACAGAAAAAACTCAATTTTTTCTGAAAAATTATTTTTTGTGTCACTTACTGGTTAATCAATTCAGTCACATCACATTTTGATCAAAAATTATTTTTTTTCAAACGGAACCCGTATGGGCCACCTACCTGTCTCTCTAGAACATACATTAAGGAAAAAAATTACATATCATTTTTGTATTTCGGTGCAGTAACAAATTGTGTAAATTCAAAAATTCACAACTAGTTTCCTTGGAGTTCGAATAATTCTTCAACCTAATAAGCTGTGAAAAACAACATTTCTGAATCTAGTCAACTAGATGTGTAAGTTATACTTATGAGCACGATAATGGTGTTTTTTTTATTCTTCTAGCGTTTTCTCGACTGACATTGCATTGGTATTCCAATTCCCGCGTCGAAGCGGTTGGATCAAAATCAACATAAGCAAAACATTCACTTCTGCCTCCTCACTTACGATCATCTTCTTCATTTCAAAAAAAGGTCCTTTGTGGGTGTCTTCTGTGAGGGTATCATTCAGCGTATAACTGACAAGCGGCGATACTGTTTTTAAGACATTCTCCGTAAATTGATAACATATCAACCTGTTCACTTGACAGCGAAACACAATTAGCTGACAAGATTCAGAAATGTTGTTTTCCACAGTTCACTAAGTTGAAAAATTATTCGAACTAGTTGTAGATTTTTGAATGTATACAATTTGCAACTGCACCGAAATACAAAAATGATCTCATTTTTTTCCTTAATGAATGTTCTAGAGAGAAAGGTAGATGGCCCATACGGGTTTCATTTGAAAAAAATAATTTTTGATCTAAATGTGATGTGACTGAATTTATTCATCAATAAATGACAGAAAAAATTGTTTTTCAGAAAAAATTATGTTTTTCTGTTATGTGCGACTCATTGTGAATAGCCTTGACCAAATCTCATTTATCCACGAGGTAAAATAAAAAAACAATTTTAATTTCAATTGCTTCAAGAAAATGACATTTGACATAAGGTTTGGACTTGTTTTGACCTGTTGAACTTGAATATGTAAAAATATACAGGGTGTTCTATTTGAACAAACAAAGTTGCTGGCATTTGCAGAAAAACCGGAAGTCCGCTATGTTGGATTGTAATGTAATCAAATCCGAAATAGTTGCTTATATAACTGTACCGAGTTTCAGAAAAATCTGTTCACGAATGCAGGAGTTACAGGAGTGGCCCGATATCCTGTGTCACCTGGTATATTCTTCAAGAGTGACCTACCAAGCAGTGAACACACAAAGATTGTCCTTGACTCTGATGTGTATCCGATAGCTAACAGAAAAAGAGAATTATCTCAAAAAAATTACATTACAAAATCGTGCTATTGTGTATGTCGACTCAACTACTTCAGGCCAAGTATGCAGAACCAACATTTGCATTCATGGATGGGCCTAAATAAGTTCTTTGGATGATTACGAAAGCGATTATACGTGCGAAACCTCTGATAACTCGAAGACTGCTTTCTACATTCCATCAGAGAGCACATTAGAGATCGTTATCCTCTTATTACGCCAGTCATATATTATACTTTAGGCGACCCCTCGAGTTTCAAACGTCCCTTCGGAGTAATGGGCTATTCACCATTTTATGTCATGGTAGCACAAGCTACATTCCCCCCCAAAATTACTATCAAACATATCAGATCCAGAATGAACTTTCTTGGAAAAGTTTGGGAAGAATCATTTCGAAATTGATTCTTGTCAATCGAAGTTGACACATTACGTCAACTGGCCAAACCCCACATACAGGGTGTCACCAAATAAGTGCAAAAGGTTTTAGGGGGTGATTCCTCGTCGAAAATTAAAGGGGGTATTTCATGTAAACAAAAGATCTTAGGCATTTCCTTGAAAAGTTAAACGCTTCCAAAAAATTTTTTTTCTTGAAATTGCTGAAGAGTTGAAGAGATGGCATTTTTTGGGCATGTTCTACAAATCAAAAAGCTACCTATGAATATTTTTTCAATTTTGTTGTTATGAAAGACCCCCTTCAATTTTCGACAAGGAATAACCCCCAAAAACTTTCTCTCTCATTTGGTAACACCCTGTATTTTACGATAAAAGAGTGAGCCGGTTATTATACTCGACATTCACAAAATTAAAGTATATCTCGTGATGTTAGTGTCGTATTGAAAAGTGTCGTGTCTAATGTAGTTCATTTCTATCTCAACAATGCGTTCATTGTATGATCAGGCGAAGCTATCATTACAGTGTTCTGCATAATAGCGCTTTTTGAAAACTTGAATCTCTATATAGGAAGGAAAACATTCACTTTACAGCTCTGATAAGGTCCAGTGTTTCTCAGTCAATCTAGCACTGTTCTTTGTCCGGTGCACAGTGGACCTAGCTTGGCCGAAACGGCCAAAAGTCGTTTTTTCGTTAATATAAAAATGAAAAAAAATGTTTGATTGCTTCGATATATATAGCCTTAGCCTAACTCTCAACTTGTAACTCTTTATCATATTCATACCGTGCAAGCTCGATTAACTTATTACATATTTTGAGAACAAATACATGATTTCTTATATTTTCGAAACCAGTAATGATGCATTTTTTAACCGACGAAATCAAAAAGGAGGAGGTTCTCTAGTCGACGCATATTTTTTTTATGTATGACCACGCATAACTTTCTACTGAAACGTTCGATTCCGATAATTCTTTTGCCAGTGAATAGGGTGTACTTCGAAGTTGGTCCCATTTGAATTTGAAAGATGAAATCCACCCCTAAAGGTAGCAAAATGAAGAATATTGATCACTCACCCTCTGAATTCTGGTCCGTTAACCGATTCTATTAGGCATAACTTTGTGCTGGGTTCTTCGATTTGGATTATTCTTTTTTTATTAGATAGGCTATACCTCATAGTTGATCATATTTGGATTCCAAATGGAATTATCCACCCTTATGGGTAGAAAAATAGGGGATAATTGAATTTTCACTTATGAACATTGGCACACATATGTAGTTGACAATGACAGATCGCTATTGTCATTATTTTTGTTCTCCTACATCTGTCACAATCATTATTATCTATGAGAGGATGGAATGATATACAAAGTTATGAAATAAACTAACCAGAACAACAACAAAAAAAATATATTACAACAAATAGTAAAAGTAGATAATTATATTATTTAACTGGTAATAGTTGAAGTAAGGTGGGTAAGTAAGTATTTTGGAAGTAATCAAAAAACAAGTAGGTAGTAATTACTAGATTTCAGCCACAAAAAATTGAAAAATTAAAACTTTTCAACAAAAAATTTAACCGACGAAATACGGAACTGAAAAGTAAAATATAAAATAAACCTTCTCAGTCTCAATAACTGAGCTCCTAAACTAATGTGAGTAACTAATTTTGAGTCGGTGTCAAACGAACAATCAACGAAAATCATTAAATTACTTCAAAAAAATTATCAGAATGTCACCGCGCAACTCGGCATGCCATCATTTTATGCCTTACCTAATTCATTTGCTTGTTTGTTTGGCGCCGACTCAAAATTAGTTACTTACATTAGTTTAGGAGCTTAGTTATTGAGACTAAGAGGGTTTATTTAATTTTTTATTTTTTAGTTCCATATTTCGTCGGTTTAATTTTTTGTTGAAAAGTTTTTTTGCGCATAGAAATCTAATTAACAGCAAATTTAAACAATCAGAAAATTCACAAGATTTCTAAAGCAAATTGAACATTATATTCGAAACCTAATCAACAGCAGAAATTGAAAGTAACTATGTCACATTCGAATAAAAACTAGGATCCAAACGAACTGAAGGTTGGAATAAATAAAATAGGTGATCAGAAAGATGAAACCGTTCTGATAAAATGTTACGACCAATCTAACCCGGAAGTACTGAAGTCATAAATCATAACAAAAATTAAAAAGAATCATTCCATGGAGGCGAGAATTTTGGAAAATCTGAAGATTAAAATTGTATGGGGAAATTTTACAGAAAAACTATGAAGTAGTGAAGTTGAAAAACAATTCAAGTAACAAAATAATATAACTGGAGATAATATATTGAAAACTGATTTGAAAAATTAATCGAGAAAATTTGTATTCCTGATTATAGTTATAAGTTGGTTGGCAGTCTTGATTGGTTTATGGAAATGGTAGTATAAACCAGTGGTTGAATTGAACTATGTGGTATATACCGCCCTTCTAAATATAATAATAATATTTTTATTAGACTTTGATGAACTTAAAACTGACTCTTTCATTTTTGTGGACATGAATGTTGATATTCCTGATAATAAAAATCGTGATGTTGATATATTCCATGATTTATATGTTGCTAATAATTTCAAATTGTGTAAAATCAACATCACCACAAGAGATGAATAACTCTAGTTCACCAATTGATCATATCCCAACAAATTCTTCCAGTCTCAAATTATTATCGATTTTGAATACGACACTCAATAGATATTCAGTGTGAAGATACCTACTAAAAATTTTTCACTAATTACAAGGTAAAAAATATGAAGAATGATCTTTTACTCTTTGATACTACTATTTTTCTGAATGATAATATTGATAATAATTATGGAATTCTTGTCCAAATTTTTGATAGGCACTATTTAAAAGCAAAAATTGGGTTTTCCAACAATGATAAACCATGGTTTAATGCAGAAATTTCTACTTTGATTGAAATCAGAGATCAATTTCATCACAAGAAGAAGAAGTATCTCTCTAAAGTATACTGTTCAGAATCCTATGATTATTATAACGAACTTCAAGAAAAACAAAAACAGAATATGAACAATTTGACCCGGAATCCCTGTGGAAATCGACAAATAGAGTTCCTCACAATAAAAATCGTATATTTACTACAAGAGAATTGAAAGAAGAACTGATATACAGTGTCACACATAAAGTTCGCAACATATGGAAGTTTCTTTTATTAACAGATATAATGAAAATGTGACTTCGGACTCAGTTCGTGCTTGAAAAATGAGTGGAAACAGTCTCTTTTCTTTTGTCATGTGTTACTCTAAACCTGTCAAATTGGAAATTTTTTTCGAAAATCCTCAAAAAATCATTGCTCTTTGAGCTCAAAGTGATTGTTCATTATTGATATACAACTATACTCCTTCACGAATTCAATTCAAACAAATCTTCCAAATTATCCATTTGTTTATAAAAATATTCTCTACGCGTCTGGGACTCGTTCAGAGTATATTCATAAGATCCTTGAACACACCATTTTATCAGTATCAAAATAATAAGTGAATTTTTTAATCACATTTTTAATTGGCTAATGTTGAATACGATAGATCAGAAAGTAGAATTCGAAGTTTCCGCCATTACTGCCCACAATTGTGAAATTGAAGCTGTTTCAGTGAAAGGGATACACAGAGTTATGTTTTCAAATATTCAGAAATATAGCATGACAAAAGGTTTCGACAAGTTCTCTTTTAATTGTTTCAAACATTGTATTATAGACGTGTAAAATTTTCTTCAAAATTAGTTTTTTTTATGTTGTGCACTTTCAAACCATTTGTCATGCGTTCATGCCTTTGATGGCTCGATATTTCATTGAGAAATGAAGATTCAGTCGAAAATTGCAGTCCAACAAGTGAGGAAGTTTATAATGAATTTGTCACACGAGGATTTGGTATTGCAACTACTGTCCCCCGAATGATATGTCCATGGTTTTCCACTGCCGCATTTCCTAGGTACCGAGCCTTTGTGGGGGAGTGGCGGGGTAGGGCGGTTCTTTCCTTTTTTCTTTACGTATTCGAGTATCCTTTCTGTTTCGTTTTCGTCCAAGATTCCGCTCCGATCTGGGCCTTTGACTCCGTCTATCGTTCTGCAGAGGAACTCCTTTTTGAACATCAGACCATACCTGCAAATGGAAAATACATTGTTGATTTTTTACACTTGTTTCATCACATTTTTATTAACACGCCTTTATTAGCTCCACTTCTAACTAACAAACACTTAGTGAAGTGAATAAAACAAAGTAAATGCTCAAACCCGAGTTTTTAAAAGAATATAGTATAGTATATTATAGTATAGAATATTATTGTATAGAATATTATTGGCTCAGTGTTCCGGGCGAATGAGTTTTTGCTCCAAATATGTGTGAAATAAAAGTCAGTAACAACTCTAGGCCCAAGTATATTCGCAAATTATTTGGAGTCTAGTCCAACCCATGCTCACTTTCTGTCAGTTTCAATCGTGGCAATGTACATGAACGTTCATAAGGAAAAAGTGTTCAACGAAAAAAGAAAAATGAGTGATAGTAAAAAACTTTCGAGGTTTGAGACTGGCAGTGTTGAATTTCTTACACAAGAATTTTTACCCGAGAGTTATGAGACTAACACCACAACTAAAGAAAGGGAGAATATTCTCACGCGAGCAAATTCTCTGCAGGTCAGACACATGTTTATTCACTTCGTTTTCAGAAACTGCTCGGAGCACTGAGCAAATACTCGGAGAAACTTCTCGGTTTTATTCACTTCACTGAATTTCAACCTACCTCCAATTGTTATCGAAATGAAACTTGGTATGTATATGTAGTTTGGATAACAATACTATATTATTTCAGTGGCTACTAGTAAAATATGGTGAATGCACTGAGGACGTTCTCAGCATAATTTACAATTCGAAGATATGGCGAATGGACTGGTTTTCAGCATATTCGTCAAAATTTAGTTATTAATAACTTCCATCTCATGTGGATGAATCAATCGGAGAGTTTTTCTCCCATAGTATTTTTTGACATTCTTTTTATTCACAGCATAATTTACATTTTAAAGATATGGCAAACGCACATTCACCAAAATTTATTTATAGTTTCCATCTCACTTTTTCTGCCGTACTCTTTTTTAGTCTTTTGTTGCAATATGTTGAAATTTCGAAAAATGCCAAAGAAAAAGTTGCTCAGTTTCCGATTATATACCTTTGCTCCAAATTTGGACTATCTACTGTTCGACTTGTTTCCAATTTTTTTAATTTTTCTGATCTTCCTCTCTACCGATTCGAACGAAACATGATTTTGATGAATACGAGACTTCATATCTCATATCTTGCTCAGAAAATACCAACATGGGCCTGTTACCAGAAACAAAAATGCACCTCCAGAAATTCGACTTTGTTGTTGCAAGGTCCTTAATTTTTTTTAATTTTATTGTGAAACTGATTCGGATTTTCAATGTATGGACGTTAATATATCAGTAATCGAATAGACGAATTTCTCTTCATTCTTATTACACTCGTATTTCTTTTTTTAATAGATTTTTATCCAGTTTGATTATTTTTCTGACCAATAATTCAGTTACAAACAAACCCGAAATATTATACTTTTCTGTAAAAATAACAATGACCTACAGTTTCATAACTATTCAAAAGACTTTCGTTCTAGCGATTTGTACTAAACATGATATACAATTTCGTGATTTTGAACAATACAAGACTAATGCAACAAGAAGAAAATAGTACAATTGATCGAATCGAAATAAAATTTTCCATTAGTAGGCTTTTGAAACACATTTTTAGTTTTGGTTAATGTCAAACTATTGCGTTTAATTAATCGAGTTGTTTTGTGTACAGATTTTCGTACATTCATAATTCACAAATAAGTTTTATGTACAATGTTATCCGCACAAAACAAAGTGGAAATCGTTCTTTTATGTGGTGAGAATGTGCCATATCGGGATGTTGCTTATATTTTCAATCAATGGCATTCAGGAAGAAATATTCTTTTCAGTACCGTGGGAAGGATATTGAAAAACTGGCTCTGTGGACAATCGTTTCAAAACACCACATTATCCAATAAGGTATAATGAAGAGGAACAACTCAATGTTTGTTTGAGCGTTGTTGATAACGGAAAAACTAATATTAGGAGTATTAGTCAAAATACAGGGGTTGGCAGAGAAACTGTGAGAAGAATTTTGCACAAAAATAATTTCCATCCCTATAAGCCAAAGTTCATACACACTCTTAGAGAAAGATATTTCGATATTCGAGTAAGATTTTCATTTTGGTTCCAAGGTGAGAGGTACAGGCTTTTATGGACAGACGAGGCAACTTCCACGTCGAACGGAACAGTTAGTTCCCAAAATTATCGCAATAATCCAAATTTTGTAATAGAATGCCGTGACCAATATCCATTCAAGACAGATGTGTGGTGTGGTTTATTACATAACCAAATAATTGGACCATAGTTTTTAGAGACAATTTGAATGAAGACATGTACAGAAATTTCATTATGAATCAGTTGTCTGCAGTTTTGGATAATCTGCCTCTAAGTGTGAGACAAAATTTGTGGTATCAGCTTGACGGGGCACCGATTCACCAAACGGTAGAAGTGGAACAGTGTCTCAGTCGGATGTGTAGGGGCAAAGTGATAGGACGAGATTGGGAAGATTATTGGCCACCAAGATCACCGGACTTATCTCCAATGGACTTTTTTCTATGGGGTCATCTGAAACAAGAAGTGTATAAGCACAGACCATTTGCAAACAAAGAACATTTAGAGAATACCATTCGGGAGTGTTGTGCTAACATAAATCCCCTATTTATTAATAATGCCACAAAGTCTGTGATTGAAAGTACTATAACTTTCATAGAACGGGAAGGACGGCATACTGAATGATGAATTCCGGTTCCTTATAAGATTATTGAGATAAATCAATGAATGTTATGATGTTTTGTTGTGAATTTGATTATAGTTATTTTGGTTTAATGGTTTTTACACATCTAATGGTGAAAATAAAGAATATGAGATTTATGAAATTAATTCAAAAAACGTTGCGAAAAATTATTATTTGCTCGAAAATTACATCTAACAGTTTACATCCAACTGTCACACTTTTGGGTGTTAACTACATCAAAATATGTTGAACTCATCTGCAGCTAACGGGATACAAATCTGTTGAAAGAGAAATATGAGTGTGATAAGAATGAAGAGAAATTCGATAATTCGATTACTGACATATTAACGTCCATACATTGAAAATCCGAATCAGTTTCTCAATGGAATGAAAAATCTAGATGAACTTTGCAACAACAAAGATGAATTTTTGGAGCCGCATTTTTTTTTTCTGGTAACTGGCCAATGTGGGTATTTTTTAGGCAAGATATGACATTGAAGTCTCGTATTCATCGAAATTATAAATTTTAATCATGTTTCGTTCGAATCGGTAGAGCGAAAGATTCGAAAAATTAAAGAAATTGGAAAAACTCGAAGTGACAGTAGAAAGTCTAAATTTGGAGCAACGTATGAAATTGGAAACTGAGCAACTTTTTTCTTTGGCATTTTTCGAAATTTCCAAAAAAAACTGATTTTTTTAGGCTTTCCGGAAAAAAAATCAAATTTGACTGGTTAAGAGTAGCACATGACAAGAGGAAAGATGCTGTTTTTTTACTCATTTTTCAAGCACAAACAAACTGCGAAGGCAAATTTTCATTATATCTATTAATAAAAAAAACTTCCATATGTTGCGAACTTTATGTGTGACACTGTATGAGAACATTTTGTAACAATTGCAGAAAAATTATCTAGTAACATTATTGATATTGAACATGATTCTTTATATGAATATAGTTGTGTATTTTATGTTTCTGAAATCGGGGGTGAAAGTTTGTATAAGGGTTCCGTTAGTTTTTACGTCAGGGCAGTGAAAATTGGTATTTGAGGTCTTTGTTACAAACATGTGTCAGTGTTTGTAGAACCCTAAAGGGGTGATTTGGGGAGTGAAAGTTTGTATGAGGGTTCCGTTAGTTTCTAAGTTAGAGGTCTTTTTCACAAACAAAGAAATATGTGTTTCAGTGGCAAACGGAAAAACGGGAAACAGGCTTACAGGAAACAGGAAGCGGATAAAGCCACGGGAATGAGATAGATGGAACAACACAAACAAAATCATAGGAAGAAATATTAATTATTCGCGGACGAAGTCGCGAGTACCAGCTAGTACATAATTAATCTACAGTTTCATCTTTCAAAAACACTTTGATAATTAATTCTCAAACGCCGTTTTAATTTCAACACTAAGATTTTTAAGGAACGAGGTTTTTTGTCTAGTACTAATGCGAAGAAATCAAAAAGTAACTTTATTCGTCAATCGGAGTTCTGACCAGCTTCCTGGAAATTTTTATTCAGTTCGAATTTTCTCAAATATACCCAAAAAAGTCGAGAACCCAATGAAACTCTCTTGCAAATATGGCATTTAATCTTTATTCATTTTCAGCCCCTACTAACTGATCTGAGAATGAACATTCATAATTGACATGAAATGATTTCATGGGGAATCCAACCATTGGACGTATTAACTGGAATAATATATCGTGGGAGTTTTCTACCCTTGGAAATGCAGTTGAAAATATAACATTTCAACTCTGACACCCCAATAAGACCGTCTTTATCCTGACTGACAGGGCTCCTCTTCTGGGACATTTTACGATTTCATTATTCAGGGGGTTTTCCGCGATTTCCATTACTCCTTAGAGGAGTGAGTGAGAATATGCAGCCAAGGTTATATAAGTGAAAGCTCAGATTTTCAACTTTAATGTATTTCTCTTGTTCTCTTAAGGAAGGAAGGTGTTACATCCTGTACAATATATACATATGATAATAAAAGAAGATTTCATGTTGTTAGTAACGTTGAATAAATATAATTCATATCGAAATTGAAATTTTCATTACCTTTGAGAATTCAACTTCAAACACAACACATATTTATGATTTTTTCTAATGCAAGCTTCAAAATCATTTTCAATTAAAACGGAAATCATAATTTTGATTCTAAAAATAACATTTATACGCTTTCAGTTATCAAACATCAATACTGTGAATTCCTATCATGATTTTGATCAGGATATAGGAAAAATATTGTGCCGAACGCAACAAATGATTAATTTTTTTCCTGGAAAACGTTGAAGTTATTCAGGGATCATCGGACAGTTTGTCTCATTTTTCTGGAAGAGTGGGAATTTTTTTATGATATTCAACAAGAGTATTATTCGATCATTTACTGCAAGGTGTTCGTGATCAATTGTGAGATGGAACAGTGTAACTCGACGATGTAGATATTTCACCTGAAATAGTGGAAAAACGATAAAGCTCCAGGCAAGAACAGAATGAGTATTAAGTTTTTTTTTTATCTACCGCACAATCGGCGGCTGTAGCTCTGTCAACTATTCAGGGGAATCTTGAAATCTGGAAGAGTTCCAGTGTTTGACAAGATACAGTTTTCACATTATTGCCTAAAAAAGGAACCCTGTATGAACCGATTAATTTTCGCGGCAAGGCGTTTATGGATTGCCCACCAGAACTTTTCAACCTCATTTTACCTAATGGATTAAAATTCCGGTCTGAGGGAAGGTCTATCTCACCAGAATCTCAGTTAGGTCTCAAACAGAAAAGGGGATGTTCAGGAAATATTTTCGTCTCGAATTTCATTGTACAAATTCACCTCAGTCCTTGCGACGTTTGTTGATTTCCGTCGTGCTTTCCATAGCATTCATCATGAAAACCTTTGGATTGAACTATATAGTGTGGGCGAGTGTGCAAAGTTCATTAGGACATTCATGACAAATGTAAACAAAGAAAAATCCGAGGGTGTGCTAGGGAAGGAGTAATTGAGTCCTCTCATCTTTGTTTATGTCAGATATCTAATAGTATTTTCATGTTCTGTGGAAGAAGTTATGGTGAACAGTTATCGAGAGGTTTTTCGTTATGAATATCAACAAATTGAATTGGTAAAAAGACAAAACGTTTATTTCAATTTCTCTTCATCTTCGTCGTTGCTGAGTATGACTACACGAATGGAAAATTATGGAAAAGAAGAAGAAGAAATATAAATATATTGGAAATATTCTGTTTTACATATATAAATTTTCACATATTTTCTCCATATTGATCGTTTACTGTCAGAATTTTACTATACAATGTTTCATTTATGTTTTTTCAGATTATTATAATTATTAGTATGAAAAATTTGAATTATTTATATGAATTTGAAAATTCAGTAGAAATATTCATTAAGAAACTTGAAAATTGATCTTTTTTCTTTTCGTAGTATGATTGTAATAAATATGTTACCAAACCTCTTGTATTTTCATACATAAACGCTCACCGAAAGATGTCCAAACATTTACGTTGCTATTTGATTTAAGGTATTTGCAGCCGACTCGTTCATTGTCGTTCATTTATTATACTCGCACTTTCGACACTCGATTCGAAGCTAATACCCGCCGAATTACAACACAAACGCCTTTTTGACGTTTGCGACCGATAAATGTAAACTATCGAACTTTGTAAACACCCATTTTATCATAGCAGTAAATGCGGATGAGTTATCAAAATGTTATGAATAATTTTACATTTTGTCACTCAACAATTTTTGAGGGGGGCAATGGTGGGAATATTTTATATTCCAATATCTATATAAGAACCAAATGTTTTACACTTGAAATAATTGATATTGCTAGTAAAAAATGTAATTTCGAGCTAATCCCGAACATATAGAGCTATGGGAAGAATATAAACAACTGGAAAATAACCTAAAGAAATTATTTATTATAACCAAAAAGCAACACGCTGATACGATAATAGAAAAAAACAAGCACAGTACGAAGGGGCTCTGGGAAACTGTGAATGGAATTTGCAATAAATCAAGGAATACAACGATGAGAAATGAAATAAAATGGAATGATGACCCAATAATGCGTAACAAATTGGAAATTTGTGCAAGATTCAACGATTATTACAGTAAGCTAGGTGAAAACTTCAGATCAGACCAGATCCCGATGATACTGAAAGAGAAGTTGAAAGCACCATGTTTTATATTCCCAACAAATAAAAATAAAGTGAAAGATATAATAATTCAACTCGAGCTAAAAAATATCCAAGAGATGATAAAATTCGTTCCGAAACACTTAAAGAGATAGTGGATATATAAATTCTTTATTTAGTCCATTTACTAATTTAACATTTTCAAATCATTGCAATGATTACAATGAGAATGATATATAGCATGCTTTTAGGCTAATATAGACTGAGTTTGAAAAATAAAAATGTATGTACAACACATATACACATACATATACATAACTACTACACCTATTTGCACACTATACATTTATACGCCCAAAAAAATCCTAAAAAATATTTAATGAATTCACAAAATGCTTTTAACATACTAAAACATTTGTATACTTGTCCTAACTACATATCAAATCGAAACAAACAAAATCAGGAAGTGGCTACTAGGTTTCTATTGATTAAGAAAATATGATTCTAACTTTGTCTTGAAGGATGTTGAAGATGTTAAACGTTTGATCTTTTCTGGCAGATTATTATTAGCTATCAAGTCCCTTGAAAAAAACAGAATTTTGGGTATGTGTTAATGTGACTTGTTGAATATGGACGTCAGTTCTGAATCTTGTATTGTATCCGTGGATTTGGTCATTGTACATTACTTTTTCTTGTAGGGGAAATTTTATTTCTTATTTTGAAAATCAGGATTATTGATTGATAGAGGAGAAAGGAATTAATTGGAAGTAATTGGACTGTGTAAGTCATGAAGTTCTGTTGCGGAAACTTACCCATTATGGTTTCCGAGGTACAGCTCTTGATTGGCTCAGATCATACCTTATTGGTCGGAATCAAAGAGTAATAAAGGGAGAAAATAGTTCCGAGAAAAAATTAATTGTGAGTGGAGTCCCCCAAGGGTCAGTATTAGGCCCTATTTTCTTTTTTTACTTCATATCCACGATATGGCTAGCCTTGATATTTCTGGAAACTTTACGTTGTTTGCAGACGATGCTACAGTTTCTTGGCACAATGAGGATCGTAATGCTCTAGTCCAATCCATCCCCAAAGATACAAAAAAAATAAAAAATTGGTGTAATGCAAATTTGCTGAACAAGTAACAGTAGAGTCACAAACGATTACCTGTAAACCTGTAACAAAATTTCTTGTCTTGCATTGACAGCAGCTTAAAGTTTGAAACTCATATAACATCTCTCAGAAAAAAGTTATCTTCAGGTTGTTATATTATTAATGTTATCTCCCGCGAACTTGGACTTCCAGCCTCACTCACTGCCTACTACTCATTTTTTGAATCCCACTTACGGTATGGAATTCCATTCTGGGGTACTTGTAGCCAGGGTCTCTTGCCAAAGTATATTCGTATTACAGAAACGAGCTCTGCGAGTTATATTCAAAGTTAAGATGCGAGAATCATGTAGGCCTATTTTTTTCGGATACAAAATATCAACCCTATTTTAGTTATTTATTCTAGAGACAGTCTGTTTGTTACATAAATACAGAGATAGGTTCGTGAATGCCCATGTAGAAAGGCACACTCGTCAGGAGAATAAACTTGTTCTTCCGTTTCCCACTTCCACCCTGATGAAACAATCCTTGATTTACAGAAGCAAACAAATTTATAATTATTTACCCAAGGTACTAACAGACATAAATAACACAAAGCAATTTAGAAAATATGTTAAGAAACTTCTCATAGGAAAATGCTTTTACTCTCTAGAGGAATACTGAGCATATGAGTCTTTCTGTAAAATTTAAAAATTGTTTGTAAAATTGTTTTTTTTGTTTTTAACCGCTTTCTTAGTTGTTTGACCAACCCTCAGAAGTTGATGAAAACTTGTACGAGTTAAGATCACGGGGACCTTACCTTTTATAGTGGGATCCGAAACCACAAAGAGTGGTTTATTCATACTTTTAATGTGTGTTGTTCGTCATTACTTTTTATATTTTACCGTGTGACTGTTTTTTAGTAACAAATGACTTTTGAAAACTTTTAATTTTTAATATTTAATATATACATACTACGAAAGTATTTGTTATATTCTTACATGTGACCTTTTATACAAAAAATGTTAATGTCCTAAGTATAAGATGATGTAAATAACTTCTGATACACATACCACAAATGTATGAACTTTGTGTTGTAAAATTTTAGACAATAAAGTTTATCTATCTATCTATCATTCTAGTTGCTTTAACATTTCTCTTTTGCAATATAAAATTATGCGCATGGCCCTATTTTGGAGTTTCTGTAAACGAGCTAAATCATTTTGTTTCAGTAGATACAGAATTGTAGGACAATATGTAAAATAAGGGCACTAATGAATTGTACAGTAAAATTTTTGTCCACCTTGAAATGAATGCTATTGTCTTTATAATGAAGTTGGCATGTTCTTTAAAAAGTGACCCCCTATCCACTGAACCCCAAGATTTTTAAATTGGTTGGCCCGTTCCACCTTATCAGGAACTAACATTATCTCAAAATGTTTTTTACAGAAGTTTATGTATTTTTTTTCTTTACTTATTACCATGTACTTGGTCTTCCCAACATTGATCTTCAAGTAATTAGCACAACACCAACTGTAATTGAAGTACCTTTGACTCATCTGATAAATCAATGTTTAGATACAGGATGCTTTCCAAAAATTCTTGAATCCGGATTAATCAAACCACTGTACAAAAATGGAGATAAAAGAGGAATTGTCAATTATAGACCACTCTCACTCATATCTAATATACAGGGTGTAACTGAATAAGTGTAAAACATTTAAGGAGGTGATTCCTCATCGAAAAAAAGATAGGATCTTTCATATAAAGAAACTTCATTGGAGCATCCCTTGTTAAGATACAGCCCCTCAAAGGGGGTACATAAAATTTGTATAACAATTTTTTTCACAAGCACTGAAAAAGTTACAATATTGAATTAACCTGACGTTTTGTACTACCAAAAGACACTTAGCCAGTAATTTATTTGGTTTACCCCATGGTTGTAAGGGTGAAAAACGCAACCCCTAAAATTTATTTCCAATGTAACTTTTTGTCTTATTATTTGTTTACCATTTAAAAATTTATTTCCGATAGCCTGTTTCATTCTAAACAAAAAATGTCTCTTGGGTTTTTTGCCCAAAATAAACCAGTAAGCAGCAAAACATTATTTTACGAAAAACTACAGAGATACATCGTCATAAATGCGAACTGGATTTATTGTTATTTTGTAGTTAGTACCTGCATTAAACGATTAAAGGGTAATAAACAAAACTAAGTTATTAATAACAAAACACACAACATGTAGAAATCATAGTGAATGTTCAATATGTCCACCTTCAAACATTACGCATGCGTCTAGACGTCGGCGCATTGAGCCACGTATTCGCTCAAATATTCCTGGAGTCTCTCTGATTACCCTGCACGCATCGATGATGCGGTTTCTTAAGTCCTCTACATCGCGAACAGGAGTACGATATACCAAATGCTGTGAATGGCCCCAAATAGAGAAATCGAGAGGATTGAGATCCGGGGATCGAGCGGGCCATTTATGTGGTCCTCCTCGACCTATCCACTGATTGCATATGTTTCAGTTAAATGCTGACGTGCTACTTGACTAAAATGGGCGGGAGCCCCATCATGCATAAAAAACATATCCCTTCTGACGCCCAAAGGAACTTCCTCCAGCAGTACTGGATGCACTTCTCTTAAAAATTGAACGTATGCCTCACCATTTAATCGAGGAGGTAGAAAATGAGGCCCAATTAAATCATCCCCAATAACTCCGAGCCACACGTTAAGAGAAAACTGTTCTTGATGGCTAGTTTCGACAATAGCGTGAGGGTTTTCATCAGCCCATATGTGGTAATTATGAAAATTAATAATCTTGTCCCGAGAAAAACTACATTCGTCTGTGAATTCTATCGTCTTCAGAAAGTCACAATTTCTTCTAATAATTTCCAGCATCCAATTGCAAAATTCAAGACTGTTCGGAAAGTCTCGCGGTAACAGTGCCTGTACTCGTTGCAGATGGTAAGGGTATAAGAGTTGTCCATTTAGCTGGAAAGCAATCTTTCTAGTACTGGTAGTAGGTTGTTCTTCAATCAAATTAAGTACTGCTTCTTCAAGCTGTGGTGTTCGTATTTCTCGATGGCGACCACAATCCTGCGTTCTTTTGTCGAATGAACCATATTCTCGTAATCGTTGATGAAGTCGAGCAAATATTCTATGTGAAGGATGCTGCCGTTGAGGATACATTTCAGCATATCTTCTAGAAGCTTCTAACCCATTCCTGCGACAGACCGTAAACGTAATGCATATCAGCCATTAATTATAATATTTTAAAAGACCATTTTTTTTATTATTAAAGTAACAAATTAAGAACAGAACAACAACACACAATTAGTATTAATTCAATTTCGAAAATTCCCAAACTGACAGCGTCATACCAATTTAATTGTCACTATCGCTAATAGCGACCTACTAGATAGATTAGTTTCGTATTTTCGCATTTATGACGATGTATCTCTGTAGTTGTTCGTAAAATAATGTTTTGCTGCTTACTGGTTTATTTTGGGCAAAAAACCCAAGAGACATTTTTTGTTTAGAATGAAACAGGCTATCGGAAATAAATTTTTAAATGGTAAACAAATAATAAGACAAAAAGTTACATTGGAAATAAATTTTAGGGTTGCGTTTTCACCCTTACAACCATGGGGTAAACCAAATAAATTACTGGCTAAGTGTCTTTTGGTAGTACAAAACGTCAGGTTAATTTCAATATTGTAACTTTTCAGTGCTTGTGAAAAAATTGTTATACAAATTTTATGTACCCCTTTAAGGGCTGTATCTTAACAAGGGATGCTCCAATGAAGTTTCTTTATATGAAAGATCCTATCTTTTTTTCGATGAGGAATCACCTCCTTAAATGTTTTACACTTATTCAGTTACACCCTGTATACAAAATTCCAGAAAAAAATCTTAAAAAAAGGATATTGTCATTTTTGAATAAACCAAAGTCATTTCAGGCAACCAATATGGATTCAGAGAAGGAAGATCGACGAAGAATGCAATATTTGCATTATCATGATGCTAAAGATAAAAAAAGCACACCATATGCATATTCGTCGATCTTTCTAAAGCATTCGATACGGTAAAACTATTGAAAACATATATTCATATGGACTCAGAGGAAATATATACAATCTAATGAAAAATTATTCATCTGATAGACAACACAGAGTAAATATTGATGATGTAACCAGTCAGTATAGGACTCCATCAGTTGAACTATCTTTGCTTGTTTCCATATCTTTGGAAAGTTGGCTCGGGATGACACGAAATTAAAATCACAATTATATATCACTCGCTATATATCTATCTGTCCATCTATCTTCCTTTATTTTTTTCAGGAAGAGATGAGAAAATCTTACATGAGACGATTTCGGTGAAGGCGGGAGTGTGGGATTCTTACCGACTAAAACCTCTCCTCGTCTAACAGCTCTTCCGATTGAAACCGCTTACACATTACTTCAATGGGAGCACTGTCACACTTTGCATCTATTTCTACCTCTATCTTCCTGTTCTATGATTTCAATAATTTACCTAATATTTTTCCAATTTAAAAGAACTAAGATATGTAAACAACATAGTATTGTTTAATCGTGTTCGTATCCTAGAAACTCCTTGTAAAATCACAAATAACCAATGATTTATCTGTAATCAAAATAAAAAATCATTGTTACCCTCTTCTCATTCCAACTCATATATTGAAATATTTTTATTCATCCTGTCGAAATATTCAACTGAAATATAACTTCTCTGTTTCAGGTACCCCTTTTTGGTGTTTATTGGATATAGTGCCTATCAAAAATGAAAAACGAGAAGTCGTCCTCTATCTCGCCTCTCATAAAGATATCACAAACACCAAAATGGCGGAGATGTCGGAATGCGAGATCTACGACAGTGGTAAGAATATGTAATTATGAAAATTCCAGCATATGTGTTCTGCATGCCATTTTACAAGTGCACGCATTTCTTCACCATAATGTCTTCAAATATTGTATATCTTGCATGTCAAACGGATATCGAACTCCGTAGGGGAATTTTGAGATTGACCACAAAGCTTAGAACTAAGTGCATGTATGTTTATGACGGATTTATGGGAATTTTAAAAAGAAAAAACTTTTTGTTAATAGTACTGTCTGTCGGTCGTTACGTTGAACGTTTGAAATATCTGATTTCAAAATACTTTCAATGGAATAATTTTATAGAGTTTATTGGATTTGTGGAATTTTTTTAATTTTCTTCTCCATTCTATGTAAAATTTTAAAATTGAGAAAATTGGTGGGTGGTCGTTTTTAGGGTCGGAAATCATGATGCTTTTGTTAAAATTCATGGAGTCAAGATGGCGTATCTGCATAAGAAGGAAAATATTTCAATGAAACGATAATTTTGAATATTTTCTCGTTGCCAAAGTAATATTCTGGAATAGTTATATTCGATTGGCTGGGAGATGGCAGTGTGAATTTGTCAGTAGAATTCCCCTGCTGCTAGAGTTTCATGGCAACACATTTCACCTAGAGTATCACGGTCACTCATCAAAACTGGTGGAAAATCCTTGACATCAATTCAATTGTTTTGTGATTGCCCTACGCATAGATGGAAAGTTGTTTTTCCATCGAAAATATCGATGTATATTTCCATAAATGAATTGAAAGCCTTGAGAAAATTCATTTCAATCCGCAACCGCACCATTTTCATTTGCAATGTGTTATTCAGAAATGAGATATTGAAAGGATGTAGGAATATTCGCGTTTCCTCAAGGATATACAAAGAGAAGGAACATATTCATGGGAAATGAAATGTCTGCGGATGTACCAGAATTTCACAGGCAAATAATCACCAACACAAATAGATCATCCATACAACACTCGACTCGAAAATCAAACAACCAGAATACCGAAGGTTGGAAGATTCCTCTCATACTTGAGTCCAATAATTCCAAATGAGATAAAAACAATAAATAGTTGTTTTCTATTTTAAAAAAAACTAGGACTATGGCTTATAGACCGACCTCCCAAGCAAATCTCCGAAGCCTTTCAAAGAGAAATATAAATAAATAAAATGAATACAAATAATGTGAACTACTGTATATAATATTTAACATCAACAGAGGTACCATATACATATTTTATCATTATCATGCGTTGTCCATGAACAGAGGCTAATTTTCTCAATAGGGCACCACCTACCTATACCCACCTGTAACAAGTGTATTCATATAAAACCATATTCTATTTGAATCCCCATATTCACTAATCTTTTACTGTCAATACATACTCCATTAAATATTTTACGGATACTGTACATAACTCATTTTATCAACACGCTATATTTTACTAATCTTTTATTGTCAATCTTACTACATTAAATATTGTATACAATCTGTACCTAACTAATTTTATAAAGACACCATACCAGTACTATCTCATTTCAACTTGTGATAAACATATTATTATATATCTTAGATTAGGCTCATTATGAAATACCATACCCATGCACAAGGTTTTACCTTTTATGGGTTTTTTCTATGTTTAACCGACGACGAAACCAAAAAGGAGGAGGTTTTTTTATGTATGATCACGCATAACTTTTTACTGAGGTGTCCGATTCCGATAATTCTTCTTTCAGTGGATAGGGTGTACTTCGAAGTTGGTCCCATTTGGATTCACAAGATGAAATCCGTCCCTAAGAGTAGCAAAATGAAGGATATTAATCACTCACCCTCTGAATTCTGGTCCGTTAACCGATTCTATCAGGCATAACTTTGTACTGGGTTCTTCGATTTGGATGATTTTTTTTCAATAGATAGAAAAAGAAGGCCCCTTGAATGTGGATTTGATCCTAAATCTCCTGCCCGATTAGCATTTTCATCCTCATATTTGGATTTCGAACGGAATTATTCACCCTTACGGGTAGAAAAATAGGGGATAATTTATTTTTCACTTGTGAACATTGGCACACACATATGTAGTTGATAATGACAGATCGCTACTGTCATTATATTTGTTCCACATCCGTCACAATCATCATATCCTATGAGAGGATGGAATGATATACAAAGTAATGAAATAAACTAACCAGAACAACAAAAATAATTCATATTACAACAAATAGTAAAAGTAAATAATCATATTATTTAACTGGTAAAAGTTGAGGTAAGGTGGGTGAGTAGGTATTTTGGGAGTTATCAAAAAACAAGTAGGTAGTGATTAGTAGATTTCAGCCACAAAAAATCGAAAAATAAAAACTTTTTAACAAAAAATTAAACCGACCAAATACGGAACTGAAAAGTAAAAAATAAAATAAATCTTCTCAGTCTCAATAACAAAGCTCCTAAACTAATGTAAGTAACTAATTTTGAGTCGACGCCAAACGATCAATCAACGAAGATAATTAAATTGCTTCAAAAAAATTATCAGAATGTCACCGCGCATTTTACGCCTCACCTAATTCATTTGCTTGTTTGTTTGGCGCCTACTCAAAATTAGTTACTTACATTAGTTTGGGAGCTTAGTTATTGAGACTAATAAGGTTTATTTTATTTTTTACTTTTCAGTTCCGTATTTCGTCGGTTTAATTTTTTGTTAAAAAGTTTTTTATTTGCTAGAATTTTTAGCCATCTGGTTTTATTTGTAAAATCTGTTGTTGAGCAAATACATTATTATAATATTATTATAATTACATTATATTGAGTTTGCTTCTATCAGTGCTGTTTATCACTCATTGGATGAACTCGATGTGGTACATAATTTGCTTATCATAATACTCAATATGGGTGGAGGAATTTGTAAATGATTTGAAAGTTGAACCGATTGACCTTCATACTGTACGAAGATATCGGAATTAAATGAGAGCGTGATAATCCCTTTTTGCTAGCGTTCTCCATTCGGCAACTTTGAAGTATTCACGAATAATATTAATATATTCTGAATATAATATTCATTCTAAAAATCTCCATTCTGGTAAATAGACCCTTCAGTATTGATTCAATGAATGAAAATGGAAAAATATCAAAGAACGAAAATCCAACACGTATGAACACAAAAACTAAATCGGTACTGGATCAAATATACACCAACCTATCTAAAATATCTGCTGTACTGGGGTCAAAGAAGTCAAAGAATAGAATTAAACTATTGATAAAAAGTCCTATGTGACTTTAATATTGAAATTATTAAAATATTCCTTGAGCACGAAAACTGGGAACAAATATACACATCCATCGATTTTGTAGACAAATTCAATAAGTTCCACGATACTTTAATGTTTCATTTGAATCCTATACAATTTTCAATTGATTTTAACACAAATACCAATGAATGGGAGAGAATCTAGCAGAAATCTATCTCATCTTCAGAATGACTATATTTTATTGAAAGAACAATGCAAAAATAAAAAAGTCGCTATACCAAATCTCAGTACCATTCTAACAAATTACTAGAAACTACTAACATAAATAAATCTATTTGGAGTCCTATTTCGAAAATCGTAATCAGAATAACAAACATAATGAAAATATCCTTATCCCATAGATATTTCCAAAATATTCAAGTTTTTTTTGTGAATGCTCCTCATCGAACGATTAAAAAATTACAAAGCCTGATATACCAGATAAAATCCCAAGAATGACGAAAAAAAGTTCGATTATTAATATATTCATTTCTCATATACTTGGAAAGCAGGTCTTCTATATTATAAAAGATGGGAAATCCTGCAATAAAGTGAAATGTCAGCGATTTGCACGAAATTCTCACAGATGCTTCAGAACACGCTGAACTTCATTGAGCAACCAAAATGTTTTCGCGGAAAGAGTCGGAAACATTTGTTTTTCGAAAAAAAAATTCAAATGAACTAAGGAGCAAACATGCAAAAACCGATAAATCCATATCAATCCATTTTGAGATGATGACAAAAAACTTATGCAGCGCGATCCCAAAAGAATTTGAAAATGTTTATAAATTAACTTTACTATTCGTGGTTCATATAATATAAATCCTAAATTTTGCTAACATGATATGTTTTATCCTTTTTTTATTATCAATTTTTTTTTTGATTCATCGGTTTTTGTATAAAATCTGATTTTTATAGGTTTTGCATGAATTTCACCATCTGAAATGGGGTAACTAGGTGGATTTTGATAGCACACCTAATGTTCAACCTTGATTTTTATGATATTATTTTGAAAACAAAGAACACAACTGAAAATAGGTATTTGCATTCTCGTCAAAAAGCATTCTGAGTAAGTCTGAATTACAAAGTTAGAGAATGTTTTTCAGGAAAACTAAATATGGACTGAATCTTCATCAACTTCGGAATCCTTTTCATTCTCATTCGAAGTAGGACCATGTAGTAATGCCCGATACCAGTGCAGGTTCTGTAACTCCTTCCAATCCTTGTCAAACTGCTGATCGAGCAGATGCTGAAGAGACTTCTCTTTCTTTTGCGGATTGCCCCGTGTTGAAACTTTTTCTATTATGATCAAATGTGTATACATTTTTTTTAACAGTTTCTGAAATTTCTCTGATCCACTAGTAAAATGGAAGTTTTTGAATGAGGTTATTTCAACCAATCTTTCCTAATTGAATTTTTGGAGGACTTTTTTCTTTTTTTCGAACATCCCTTCAAGTTTTTCAATCCAACTTTAAGTTGTTCGAAATCAAAAAGTCTCCAATCGATTCCAATTTTTTTCACCATTTCCACTTTCACGAAAATTTTCTCCAAACAATATCGTAGCCTCTTGTCTGAGGAGCTTTTCTACTCTTCCAAATGCGCGGTCTGCTGGTGAAAACGAATGACCCATCACTGGAAATACAATTATTATTTTTGTGATTCGGATTGGAGCATTGAATCTGAGCCAGAAATATAAAGAGTGTAAAATATGAGAGTTTTTGTTTTGCCCACCGCATCCGCCGCAGGAAAGCCGAACTGTCATAATATTCTCATAATCCAAGAAATGATTCAAACGTACCTCATCTTCAGTTCATGTGTAAAAGGTTGGATGTTTGGACTAACTGTCAACGCAACAAAAAGTCATCCTCGCTCAATTTGCATAGTTCTTCACTACGGCCTGCTTCGAATAATCCAAAAATGGTTGTCACTTTTATCATAAACCAATTGGTATCAGGAGCTTCAGAATGTTCGATTTTTGGACGCTATCCAACACTCTGTTGTTTCAAGAATACAATAACCATAACTGCTTATATCCACGTTTTTCGTTATTTTCAATCCAGCTTTTATCAAAGAGAATTTAGAACACAGCGTTGATAACTACCTTGACTTAAATTTTTCTTCGAAATAAAATAAAAGTACACTTTCAGTTATCTTGCCTTTCACTTTTTTCATTTGACTCTATTCGATAAATTCATTAAAGGCAATTTCTTATTGTTACCGTGATTTTGTCAGGCAACAGATTGAAAGTTGCTCTGATTGCAGCTTCTTGAATTCCTGGTGGAAGAAAGCAATCTGAATAATCAATTTCAAATTCAACTTCCATTATTTGCAGCAATTATAGGTACGATCACGAAGAAGCTGGGCACTATTATCAATTTGTGGTCACTTATAAACAATTTTCAATTGTTTCTACTTGCCATACCATCACGATTATCAGATATAATATTCATTGAGAAATCTTCAAACTATCCAGAAACCTTTTTTTCTTGTTCATTTTCCAATTGCTATTACTGGAAATACAGAATACCAGAATGTTTTACCAAAATGTGTTTTTTTCCTTCCTTTTACTATCAGTAATAGTTTTACAAAAAATATTGCATGATACATTTATTAAAAGTGTTTTTATTTTGTTCGTGCTACACTTAACGCTCGTTTCGCAATAGATAGATAGATATATTTATTATCCTTGAACTACAGGTCATATTTCTAAAAAACATATGAAATGTATAAAAAAATTAAGTTTTTGTAAAATGAAAGAATAAATAATATTCAATGACATGAAAACACATTAAAACAAATTAACAGGTCAGGTCAGTTAAACTTAAACATATGAATATCAGTAGCGCATGAAATGTGATACATGTTGTCAAACAAACGCATACATGAAGATATAGGTAAAAATTTAATAAAAAATAAATAACATATTGAAATATATTAAAATAAATTCGTCACAATGGAAGTTATTCCGCATTACCAACCTCAAGTGTGAATTAATCTACTGTGTAAAA